>JAYEVE010001334.1:0-21143 GCA_036346375.1 Guadua angustifolia
CGTGCGTGATAGAGAAAAGGCATCAACGGTTTCCAACCAAGACAGTAACAGTATTACCCCACCATATAATATTGACTCACGCTAAATAATCAGCACATGCAATACCATTCATAACATACATCGCACCACTAGTTAGCCACCAAATTCTATCAACAACAAAAAAGAAAAAGAAGAATAAGTAGTTCTCAATCATTTTACTTTCTACTGACATATTTTACTATCCGTATATAGATAGATCTTACTATCAAGCAGGGGATTTAATAGTCTATACAATAGTAAAAATCTAGTAGCATATTAAGTAATTTATAGCATATTTAGACATACAGTTTTTTAATGCCTACGTGCAGTGTCTACCGATCGGTTCTTGTACGTGCTGAGAGATCGATAGAGCTTAGCTCGTTTTTCTATAGGAGGACAGGGCAGGGGCGCACCGATGATGGAGCTACGGATAGGTGAGACGTCTGTGAACAAACGAACAGTAGCCAAAAAGCATAAGCTAAACTGCACTGCCAAGTCATCCAAATCAAGCAAACTGATCGTGCTAGCTAGTCTGATCGATTCTCCTTCCCTGATCTGATCCAGCTTTCTTAAGTCAGTTGATGAAATATGGTGCTTGTTCAAAAGTTCTTCTAGCTAGTTTGTTGTATGTACAACGAACAATGTAAAAATTCGTGTGCTATATGTACATATACACTACAGGAATCCGGATTGTTTTCGTCGGCCTAGAGTATTTTCGTCGGCTCAAAAAAAAAGCCGACGTAAATAACATATTAATTTCGTCGGTCACATGTAACCGACGAAATTAAGCATATTTTCGTCGCCCCCTTGAAAAACCCGACGAAAATAATTGGCTCATCGCCCGCTTGAGGGATTCGAAATGTTTTAGACTATTTTCGTCGGTCTGAACCGACGAAAATAGAACGTGTGGAGTTATTTTAAATTCGGCCTCGGCCGCAAAAACAAGACATGGACACGATTGTTTTTTCGCGGTCTTGGGCGCGAAAGTAATGTTTGGGCAGCGAAAATATTGCCGCCACCCCAAAAAGGCCCGGTGAGGCATTTTTCGGCCCGCTCGAACCGCAAAAACCTAGCGCTCGCCGCTCCAGCACTCACCGCCGCCGGTCGTGCGCCCGATTCGTCGCCGATCCGCCGCCGATTCGCGCGCGATCCAGATTCGCGGCAGTTCCTCCACCGCCGCTCACTTTGCTCCACCGCAGTTCCTCCGCCGGTTCTGCCCATACCACGCCGTCCCGATCTCCTCCACTACGGGTTCGCCCGCCTTGCATCCGCTGCCACCGGCAGTTCCTCGCCGGGTTCTGCCGCGCCGCCCGCGTCGTCCCGATCCGCGGCGCCCCGACCGCTCCTGCGGGTTCCCGCGCCCAAGGCCGCCGTCTTCTTTGCCATCCCCACGCCACGCCGTCGCGCCGCCCCCGATCCGTGCCGCCGCCGTCGCGTCTGCACCTTCGCCGGTAAGTTGATGTAGCACGAGTGTGATTTGTCATGGATTGATTTAGAAACATGTTTGTATCGGTCACTGTGGTTGAATATGAACATGTTTGTCTCGGTCACTGTGGTTGAATATGAACTTGTTTGTCTCGGTCCGATTGATTTGGCATGCGTTTAGGGTATAGCTTTAGCTTGCTGTGTTGGTGTTGATTCGGTTTCTGAAAGATTGTTAGTGATATCAAAATGTGTTGTGGATTTGAACAAAAAAGTAGTAGTACTGGCATCTCGACAAAATAAAGGTACCATCAGCTAGCTAGCTAGTAGTTGGTCTCTCAAATTAAATGACTTCAGATGTAGGAAATAATCATGCAAGAATTCATGAGTTACTAAAACCTAAAATGGTTTTGACTTGGGTCATCAATACTTGAATCGGTAGGAGACCAATTCAATTCAATTCTACCTAGCGATCGACTCTTTAGGATTTCCAGTCACAGACTGAAAAATTTAGGACAAATTGGAACCATTAACTATATTATTTGTTATTATTTGTTATTTTGAGATTTTCTATTTGTTTGTTAGTAGTGAACGGTTCTAAAATGGGTATTGTATCCCAAATAGTGTTTCCTTAATGGCATAACAAAATCAAATTGATTTACGGCTAATCAGTATCAATTAAAGAAAAAAAAAAGAAATGCGACGAAAACCTTACCTATTCTGTACTTGACATGTCCTTTCATTTCGCTTACTCATAGGCCCGAAAAAGCATCGAGCTTTGCCGTAGTTGCTCGATTGGTTCATTTTATGGATCCTTTGCTTTTAGAAAGAACTAGCTTTTCCCCCACCACTTAACCAACGTCCTTCTGAGACAAGCATTTCAAGTTACGAGGTAAGAATCCTTATTTCAAAAATAGTTGATAGCGAATGATTTCTAGAATGTAAAACCAGATTCACCTCATTTCAAAGTAATTGCTAACTCAGATTCTATGTCAGTCTCAGATTCTATGTCAGTCAATTGCATCCCTTTACAGGAAATATGGCTAATATCAAATCAAACACAGAAGAGATTAGGGGTATAGACACTCATGGATCCGTACCAGTCAAGCATCTATACCATTATATATGTGAATTAGTTATTTCATATGCGCTTTCTCTCTGCAGTAAAGAGTGTGGCCTAAGCACAGGAATTGTTGAATATCTTTACCCTGTTGAAGCTAATGCCTTTTAGGCACTTTACATTCTAATCTCGATAGTTTACCAATTCAATTCAATTCTCTTTGTTGAAGATTGGTAGCTATAGGCTTCTTTGCTTCAAGAGGGACAAGTGTGTGTATATCCATCCAGCATCCCCTAGCTAACCCATGCACTTATCTTCTTTTAACAATTAAGTTCCCAGTGGAGTGCATTGTTGGCTGCTTAATTAGCCAGCAGGGAGGCTAGCTCTAAACTGTTTTACTTCCATTAAAAATGTTTCTGCATTTGATACATAAAACCACTTGTAATCCTTGGTATTTTTTGAACATAAATGCAGGATCAAATTCATCTAGATGTGGTCAAGGACCCTCTTGAAAGTTTTAAGGTATGACGTTCAACTTATTTTCATATATATGCTTTTCCTGCTCTAGGTACTATCCAAAGAGGGAAGAGGTTAAGTGCATGAATCCAAACTACATGGAGTTCAAATTTGCTAATCAGTATTTATGTCTCTTTCATCAAAAAGGATACTAAGAGTTGAGTTGCAATTGTCGAATGTGCCATCTTCGAATTTGGTCATTTGGTGTTCTTGAACATTTAGATAAAGCTGTGAGTTGTCGGTTTTCCATCTTTGTCTTTAAATCTTGTTCATTTTCTTGAGAAGCATGGCAAGATGCTAGTCTGGATTTGGTTCAAGAATGGCCATTTGCCGTTCTTTTAGCATGATAAAGTTTTATTTGTTAAATTGAAGTGGTCATCCTCAATTTCAATTGCTCAATTGCTTCAGTAAGAAAATTGATTGAGAAGAGTAGCCAACCAACGGCCAATTACATCAGAGCCCACGCTCCCATTAATGAGAATCAAGGTAAAAAAAAATATGAACACAACTAAAGTGCTCTGTGCAAAATGATCAAGATAGACAGAATTGAATTTGCTCATATTGTTTTGCAGGTAGAGTCACTACACCATGCCACGCTTTTGCCAACACATGGTACAGTCGGCAAAAGGTACCTTCCCCGACACAAAAAGCGCCGGCAAAAGTTTAGCCGACGGTAAAAAACGAGAGCGGTACAAGCGATCGGCTTAGGCTTTGTCGACAGATGAAATCTTTGAAGCAGATAAATTGTTGGCAAAGGTGTAAGTTTTGCCGGCAGTTCCAATCTTTTGCCGACATTGATTTTTTTGTCGACAAAAAAGCTTTGCCGACAGATGAAATCTTCTTAACGCAGATAAATTGTTGGCAAAGGTGTAAGTTTTGCCGACAGTTCGGGTCTTTGCCGACAGTTAGTTTTTTGCCGACAGTACAAGCTTTACCAACAGTTAATATGAATTGCCGACACTTTACTTGTTGGCTAATCACTTTTCCCCTCATAGACCAAAGCTAGTTTTCTACACAAGTTTTGTGTCGGCAAAGGTGCCGTCACACATGACATACAAATTAAATATGCAATATATATACATAACCAATTCCACATTATCCACCATTAAATTGACATACATACTTGTACATGCAAATAGTGCCACACATATATAACCATATACATACACAATCACAATTCAAATAGTCATTTCAACTTGTAAATAATGCAACGCATATACCTCCACCACAAGGTTTGATAAACATAGATCCTTCAAATAAGTTAAGTTGCATACATGCCCGTCCAAAATAAGTAACATACAGTCAGTGAGAGGTAATGAGCTAAGTCTCAACCTAGTAAATAAGGGCATACATTTTCACTAAAAGAGGGGATTTATATGCTTCTCTAGCTACTAGTTAACATTTCTAACCATAAACATCACTACTTTCTTCTTTGCAAAAGGTTGCCACTCCAAAAACTTGTAGCACCCCCAACTACACAAAAGTTACTACTCCAAAAACTTATCACCTTGTACCTGTGTACCTACCATGATGAAGAAAAGGAATAATCAGCAAAAATAGCAGCAAATTAGTGTTAGGTAGCTAAGCTATAGGTAATCTCAAATATGTGACAAAATCAGATAAATGAATAAAAAGTTATGCCACAATAAGACTGGACATGATGGAAGGTTTGAGTAGTACATTAAAATTTCAGAAACAACTCAAGTACTAAATTGTGTAGGATGTTAATAAGTCCAGCTCCTTTGCTAGCTATATATGATTCCATTCCAAAGCAGATTTTCAAACATACGCAGACACATACATTAAACAACCCAATTCTCAGTTTTGTTTATAGCAAATTAAATAGGTATGTTTACAAAGCACCAATCAAATAATGCATCTTCACTGTTTACTAAAGACATGAATATGTCAGCATGGTGCAATCTTTGAGATCTTGAGGTACTATTCCAGAAGGTAGAACAAAAGTTGTTGGACAACCATTGACACAAACAAGTGATGCCAAACACTTGGTGGGCAACAGGAAACTAAATTGTTACTGAACTCAGGTTTACTATGAGCGAGGGTTCACTTTCATTGGTGCATGGCTAAAGGACCTAAAGGTGAAAAGTTTCTAGGGTTACAACTTACAATGATGCTAGCATGTAAAATAACAGGATAAATATTGTCATATGATAAAAAAGCTCACAGTTCATATGAATCAATCATTCGCCAAGGCACACATGGTTTATTCAAGTTTAGAGCTCACAGGCTAGACTCATTGCAGAATCATACTTGTCATATAACACTCGACTTCAATAGCCTGCTAGAATCATACTAATCACTTTTTACAATACATAGGCACAAGTCATAACATGCAAAATGAAATCTACGTAACCCAGAGTTTGACACATCATCAACGGTTCTACTCATTTCCTGAGAATGATTATTCAGCAGGTATAACCCAAAGTTACCCTTCTACATGCACCATGGAAATAAAACTACATCAAGGTGACATGGACCTAAATATAAATGCAAGATGTATCAAAACCTAATAAAAGAAGCTGCAAATAACACAAAATTATCCTGCTACATGCACCAACTATGGAAATAAAACTACATCAAGGTAACATGGACCAAAATATAAATGCTATATGTATCCAAACCTAATAAAAGAAGCTGCAAATAACACAAAATTACCCTGCTACATGCACCAACTATGGAAATAAAACTACATCAAGGTGAAATGGATGAAATATAAATGCTAGATGTATCAAAACCTAATAAAAGAAAATTTGGAAATATAATATAAAACCATCGGCTCATATATCACCACAGACTAGAAGTTTAAACAAGAAGAATGAAATTTAATGCCAAGCATTTGCCATTAGTACCACGAGTTAAAAAGAAAGACAACGCAAAAGGTATATGCTAATTTTCAAATATAGCAAGAGGGCTTCTTTATCTCCACCAAGATTCAAGATTAACAATAGTTCATAGAGATCTCAAAGCAAGCAATATCTTATTGGACACAGAAATGAGTCGAAAATATCGATTCGGTATGGCAAGGATCTTGGAGAAGCGAGCAACACTACGGGGTTGTTGGGACATAGTAAGTAATTCATGCACATGATAGTGGTTAACATGGTAAATTTTACTGACTTAACTAATTGAACTATACATTTCATTGTGTTTGGAATGATTCAACATCTTAATGTTCCACAGTGCCAGAAAGATGGTTGTCAAAAGTTGTAAACCTTAGTACATTTAAGTAGAATTGTATAGGTTCTGTATACTCTTGTATAATTACACTAGTGCCATACCTGTGGTCACATAGGCACTGCAGTGCAAAAGAGTTCACTTCAAAACCCTTGGAACTTCTTTTTGTAACTAAGTACCTAACAAAGAGAAGAATTTCGCCTTTTAGAAAATGTGAAATAACATGAAACAAGCATGAAAATACAATTTGGATTGCCAACAAAATAATAATACCAGCCCGAGGTACTTTTGACTGGCTCGAAGACTTTTTATCATCTTTGATCTACAATAAGTTGGTATGATGTTGAGGTGATAGGCCAAAAATTCATTAGAAATATGGATGTATGCTAAGGTCTTACTCTATCATGTGGCCACGCGATGCATCTCCCACGAGCATCTCCAACGGACTTTAAGGCTCCATATGGACGAGGTAGAATGGCATCCCTCATAAAAACATGATTGACAACCACCTCACAGTATTGAATGCCAAGAGCAGTTCCCCCCACAATAGATGATGGATTTGTTGTTTGAATTGTTCCCTTAGCCACAGGAAGACTATAGGGTCTTACAACATTAAAAAGTATCACATCCCTTCCACCCTAGAGCATTATGTATTAAAGTTCAGCACAAGTTAGTAATTACATTCAGCACATAAGGCAAAGTATTGAGGGTTCAAAACATAAGGTAAACTATTGTGGGTTCAACAATTACCTCTTCCTGTTGTTCCTCTGGAAAGACCACACTATGCCTAGTCATCACAACATCATTTAGGTGCGTGTTCTCCATTTCATCCCCAGCATGTGACCCATTATCATCATCATGGTTTTCTGGTTGTTCAACAAGACTAGCTCCACTATGCAAGTTCTAAACAAGGACAACAATTGAACAATTACTTCATTGAAAAGAAAGTCAAAACAAAAAAGGATGAGCAATTTACCACTTGAGCTGAATTATTAGATCCATTTGGAGTGTTGTGAGCACTTTGATGTAGATGAATCAACATATCAAGTTTTTGTTGAAGAGTATCCAACCGATTTTCAAGAGCTTCCACTTTCTTATCAGATTGTCGACGTGCTTCAATTTCCATTTGAACCCTTGTTGATGTGCATTTTTGGCCCCGAGCATGTCCAAGTCGGCAGTGTTGGTCCCAAACCTAGAACACGAATATATCCATTCTTCTCGGCCCACAAACATGGAAAAAAGCATCACCATCCCCTATACTCTTCTCTATGAGTTCAGGATGATCTCTAATAGCATCTTTAAATGCGTTCTGCAGAAATTAAAATATTAGCATAATATATAGCATGTGTGAAATTGTGGCATTTTATAACATACAATTGTTGTTTCAGCTCCTTTGTGAGGTACTCCATTCTTGTGTGTGTGTGTGTTTTGATAAACAATTCATCTCTACGTGGGGCGCCCTAGCTCTTCACTGCTGCATTTCATTCAATAGTTTTATGCAACTACACAAAATCTAGAGAGGATTAAAGAGGACAAGAAGGATGCATACCATTTCATTACCAACACGTGCATGACTCTTACTTCCAGTTGTGTGGTTTTGTGTCATCTTTGACCGATTTGCTTTCCTCTCATTGAGCGAGCCTATCATCAAGTATTAAGTGTTTATTGATTGGTATATAGTTTAAAGAGATAGGGCATATTGTTGCTTTACTGCTATACAGAGACCTCCAATGATTGATTAGCCACTTCCAATCGTCCTCATGCACTCTTTCATCACATAATGCAATCAGTTCTTCATCTTCCATATCATCATCATACACCTTCTTTAAATCTGATTTGAACTCCTTCCATTTTGAAGTTTCTTTGTCCTCATAAACCAGGTTGAAAGCACTTGTGTCTATATCCCAATAGAGTTTGCACAACACATATGCAATAAGTTAGCGATCGATCACAAACCTAAATAGCTATGTTTGCAACTTATTTCACTACGAGCATCATCCATAGCTTATATTTTTTCGTGGACAAACCTTCCTCCAATCATCATGTGCAATCGGAAAGCCCTTTGTTCTCACAAGTGCTCCAATAAAGTTAGCAAATTCGATTGCTTGAAGGACCACAGGTGACCATATTCATTGATCTCTACTTTGAGTTTTGGCTTATTTTGTCTTGCAAATATATCAGCCTTTTAGTTGGTCCTCTAACATTTTTCTTTTCTTGTACACGCATGACTCTACAAAATAGAGCGTATCTTAAAAATCATCAATAAAAATACAAGCAAATCAGGAGTTAGTTAGCAACAAAAATACAAGTGTTCATTCCAACTGCTACAATAAACTCACAAACATACCTTCATCACTTGCAGCTCTTCCACTCCTTGGTTGTGGATCAGCATGTGCATCACTCCCATTCCCTTGTTGCAGATCAACACGTGCAGAACTCCCACTCACTGGTTGTACATCAGCACGTGCAACACTTAATCTTGAGCTTGATCGTAAGTTGTGCCGCATTGTAGCTTCACTTCCCATTCCATTTTTTCTTGCATTGTAGCATTACTTTCCCTCTCTTTCTCTTTTTATTTGGTTGTTGTTGTGAGGATACTTCTTGTCCAAGCTCCGAAGTCGCAAAGATTGTATCTTCGCTCTGTGACCAAGATGTTTGCATTCCTCTTCCTTTCATAGTCACAAATTAAATGCGGCCTCTCTTTCTTCTTCTGCTTGTCACCATCTTTCCTCCTGAAAATATTTAAAAATGGATTAGCAAATCATAATTCATTAGGTTTGCACATGCAAGTCTAAAGCAAGAAAATTTAGGATATAAATCATAATATTATTGCAACATACAATGGGTACTTACTTCCTCTTTTTTTCAAAGAACAACGGTTCCATCTATATCGTCCTTACATGGACAACATCTTGAAGGAAAATATTCACATCAACATTTGTATGCAAATCAGAATCGAAATTTGAAACTCATTTTGATGCTCTATATTTTCACTATCTCTTGCGACCATATCATAAACTTCTCGTGGTTTTGATTGGACAACAAGACACCAATCTCTATCAACAGGATCTTCAACATAGTAAACTTGTGTAGCTTGTGATGACAAAATAAAAGGTTCATCTAATAATCTTTCTCTGTATTGAATAAATGATTGAAATTAGCAGTTGTGATCCCAAATTGATCGGTTTTCACCCATCTATCTTGAATGCGATTGTCAACCCAATCACATTTAAAGAGCACTATATTTCCTTATTGCGATAGTTCACTCAATGATTTCTTTGATTCTACCATAGTATGTCTTGTTTTGTACTATTGGGTTCATCTTGTTTCCAATTTCAAAGCAAGAGGTTTGGGCAACTAGAGCTACTCCACTACTTTGAACTGGCCTACCCTCATCACTAGAGTATGTATGAAAATTGAACCCGTTTATAGTATAGCTACTATACATTGTAGCAATCATGAAAGGCTCATTGGCCAAAATTTGTATCTCTTAGGTACTTCTACACCATTTTCAACTAACCCTTCCACTGTAATTCAGAATATTATGGTTAATTTAATGTGCATTCAGACCTAACAACATCAATATGAAGCACAAATAGTCGGTCATGTTGTGACTTACATGCTTTCTAAACCACTCATGAAACATTTCATGATGAATACGATTGATTTCTCGTGATTGTGATGGCCAATTGAGCGAAGGTACTCAATATGTTTCTTTGCAAATGTTTTGTAAAGTTAAAGATCTAAGAAATATAAAGCTAAGAAGAGGAATGCAACCTATTAAAAATAGTTTGAGTAGCTTACTTCAAGTATGATTCTATGTTGTCATAGTTGGACAACACATATCTATGTGCTGAAGCCAAGTCTTATAGTCTAACGATGTAATGCACTTGCCACTCAAACCTCGCCAAGGCTTGAAAGAAAGGATTGATATTGCACATTGCACTATCCAAATCCTCACCATTTCTTACTTGCCTAGTAAATCTGGTCTCACACCCTTGTAAAATTGTGAGCAAAATGTAAGACTCTCATCAAATTTATATGCCTATAAATTGATCCCTCAGGATGACTTCTAGTGCGAACATAACCTTTCAACCTCATCAAAAACCTAGCGGCAGAGATTTCACTATATAAGCTTAATCAAATATATTAGTTAAGAATATGTGTGGTTAGTGAAAATAGTTTTAGAATACCTCTCTATTGCCCACATGCTACGGTATTGTACTGGACCAGCAAGTCTTGCTTGAGCAGGAAGATGAACCATCAAGTGTACCATGATGTCAAAAAAGGCTGGTACAAATATAGTTTCTAGAATGCTTATTGTCTCAGCTATTTCAGCCTCTAATCTCTGCATATCACTTACACGAATAGTAGGGGTGTATATTTTCTTGAAGAAATTGCTCACACGAATTAGTCTTTAGCTTATTACGTCTTGGCAATATCCTACGTACAGCAAGCGGAAGTAAGTGTTGCAACAAAATGTGGTTGTCATGGCTCTTTAGTCCAATCAATTTCATCTCTGTAACATGCACGTTATTGTGTATATCAGATGCAAAACCATCTGGAAATCTCACTCCCTTCAATAGTTGGCAAAATAACTTCTTCTCAGCTGGACTCATTGCATATAGTGCTGGAGGCATGTAGAACCTATCATCTACATTGATGGGATGAAGATCATGTCTAATGCCAAGATTTTGCATGTCAAAGCGAGCATTTAAATTATCCTTTGATTTCCCATCAATGTCTAAAAGTGTATTAATAATGTTGTCACATACATTTTTCTCAATGTGCATAACATCGAAATTATGTAGTAGTAGTAGGTCCTTCCAATATGGCAACTTAAACCATATAGATTTCCTTTTCCAAACAAGCGGTGGCTCATTCCTACCCTTGCGTATAGGGTTAGCTGGCTTCTTTGTAGTTGGATCCTTCCCAAAAGCAGTGTGTATGTTTGCTGTCACCTCCAAAATTTCCTCTCCACTAAGTGGTGTAGGGGCTGCCCTATGCTCCATAGTACCATCAAATGATTCTGCAGCAGATCTAAATATGTGGTTGGCATCTAAGAATCTACGATGGCACATGTACACATACTTGCCTCCTTTTTAGTTGGAGAGAACATGTAAGTGAGTGGCATTCGGGACAAGCAACTTTGCGGAGGTAACACATCCAAGCAAATAGCCTAGACCGGAAAATCGAGAGATGGTGCATAATATGGCAAGACGCAATTGGAAGAACTCATCCTTAGAAGCATCATATGTCCTAACACCATCAACAAACATATCTACCATATCATCGACAAGCGGCTCAAGATAAACATCCATATCAGCCCTGTGTGCTTTAGGACCGGGAATTACCGAGAGAGAGAACAAAATTTGGTTGCTTCATACACTTCCAAGGTGGCGATTATATGGAATCAAAATAACGAGCCATATGCTATAAGTTGAATTGAAGGTCCTATAAGGATTGAAGCCATCACTAGCTACTGAAGTCTGAGATTTCGACTTTCGAGAGGCAAACTCCGGATACCTAGAGTCAAAATCCTTCGAGAAAGGAGCATCTGCGGATGCCTAAGCAAAGTCGTTTTAATCGTCCTTCATCATGCCACCTTGTGTCGGCAAATTTGTTTTGGACGACATAAAATACCTTTGAAGCCTTTTCTTTATAGGAAAGTACGAAGTACTTTCATAGGAACTCTATGTACCGTTTCCCATTAGGACTTTTCTTTTCGATTTCCATCTTGAAGTGTTACACTTTGGACAAACATTTTCCTTTTCATGCTCTTTCCAAAACAGTATACAATCATTCTCACAAGCATGAATATTGGTGTACCCAAGACCAAGGCATTTTACAATATTTTTAGCTGCATTGAAGTTTATAGGAAGTGATGACCCTCGTAAAACATCCTTAAGTAACTCTAATAGCATATCAAAGCTTTTATTACTCCATCCCCCAAGAAATTTGATATGCAATAATCTAATAATGAAACGTAGCTTTGAAAAGTTTCTACAACCGGGGTAGAGTTCTTGGCCAGCATCATCTACTAACTTGTAAAACGATTCCATATCCTCATTGTGATGCCCCTCATTCCCTTCTAAGTCCCTGTGTCATCCAAACCCCTGCTAAGTCCCGTAAATCGAAATGTCATCTTCTTCATTTGACTTCTCTACCTCTACCCTATCGGTCGATGGTCATTTGCAAAAAACTAGAGCTCGGTTCTCCATGATTCACCAGTCCCATGCCCTTGATAAATCCTCACATATCAAGTGCTCGCGTACTACATCGCCAACTCTCCAACAACAATTCTTACAAACCTTGCAAGGACACAATATCTTGTTTCCTTTAGCTGAATTACTAAAAGCAAACTCTAGAAAACGCCAACTCCTTTTATATACTCATCGGTTTGCCTAGGCATATCCATCCATGTTTTATCCATTTCTTGAAGACCACCAATGAAGGAAGCCCGACTCACAAAACTTGACCAAGTCAAAGTGACCTCGATTGTTATTTGGATGTGGCGATTAGAGAGCGGCGGCCACGGAGGGGTGGACGGCGGGTGGCCTTGCAATGTGGGAGGATGGCTGCCCTCTGATTTGCCGTCAATGGTACAGTATAGCGATAAAAGGATGGAGAAGCATGGTTGCATTATTCTTTCCAGGAACCCAATACAATAACAAAGGATTACATAGCCTTACATATCCTTATATATTAGACAAATAGAAGGTGCTAGCAATTAAAATTACAATCAGTATACGATGGGGGGAGCGAAAGAAGAGACATTTACAAGGAATAAAAAGGAACCATTCTTTGGAAGATAAGAAGGAAGAGTAAAGGAGATGAAAGAAGGAAAAGGGCACACTTTAGGTGCTAATAGGATTGGTTCATGGCGGAGCAGTGGTACTATCAAGAAAAACAATTCCATGGTGGGGCGATGTCAATGACAACAATCTTCCATAACTACTGTTCTAGTGTATATGAATTTCTGAAAAGATTAAGGAAAAAGATAATCAAATAAGCGATATATGCTACATGCACACCTTGTGCAAGCAATTCTTCGCTCTCCCGATTGAATATAACTCGGACAAGCAACCTCGGTTATCAAACCAGACCCTAAAAGCACACAACCCCAGTTGGGCCATGGTATTTGAACAAAATTAGAGACATCAATCCATCTCCTAAGGCAATCTTGGACATTACGTGCAACAACCGAAACAATGGTTCATCCCTAAGCCTCTCAACATAATCTTTTGTATATGGATCGGTGCACAAGAAGCATATTATCAACTTCAACATAGCATAATATACAATGTTCCAATAATTTGAAGCATGAATAAAATTGTAATGAGTGAAACAAAAGGTATTGCAAGCATGAAAACCAAATTTGAGTAATCTGTTCAAAGAAAGACTATCGTTTTGAGTTCCTCAATTTGAGTATCTTCCATTCCACCCGACAAATGACTAAAGAATCAGTATCATATATACACAATTAACCAATCCGAACTTGCCAACCAAAGCGAGAAAGCAGAATCCAAAGCATACTATCTATTGAAACTTCACTAGGATGACCAATTCTATGATCTGCACTCATATCTCCGAACAACGCAGCAAAGATGCACAACCAAATTATCATGTCGGGACGAATATACACCTACACAATTCTTGAACAAAAGCATGCAAGATTAAACTATTTTCGAAGTTACAATGTCAGCAGTGCATTTTCGAAGTTACAATGTCAGCATTGTGCCCAACTCAACCAATGAAATTTATAACAAAAGCAGCTTAAACTAGCTCAACATTTCTCACAGCAGACTTTGCTATATTGACAAAAGCAGTTGGAGAACTTCAAGACATTTGATTTGAGCGGTCTTCTCAAGTTCCCAAACATAACTTGCATGAATGGAGTCCATCCCCCAATCGATATGGCCAAAGGATACGGATTTGAAAGAATTATGACTTCATCACATAGCCCAGGAAGATCTCGATCAAAGCAACAATTATGACAATTACAAAGGATAAACCTCCACTGCATCTCTTGAAACAATTGTTCATAATAGCATGCAAGAATCTAAAAGATCACTACAATAAACTTCGTGGGATGTTTCTGACTATTGTATATAATGAAGATTTTAATCAAACTATCAAAGATAGGATCTAGTTTAAGGTTCGGACTACTGCAAGAATAGTACTCCATTTAACACTACTGCAAGAATAGTACTCCATTTAACATGTTACAAAACCTACCAAATATTAACTACCAAAAAAAATTTCTATCCCAAGGACAACTAAGCACAACTATAAAACTATAACATCAACATTGCTCTGTGAGATGCTTTATGCAGATAGTACATAATGTATCCGATTACCAGTGATGAGGGTATCTAATATAACATTAGTTAGCGAGAAGACAAAGCCTTAGCGTATGAGTGTATCGATGAGCTTGCTATTTTTGAATCGATCAAGACAAAACATCACAAGCAGACGCCTGACTTCTTACTAGAGAAGAAAAGCAGGACTCATAGCTTCTTACTAGAGAAGAAAGCAGGACTCATAGCTTCTTACTAGAGAAGAAAACAAAATCTTGCTACGTTTGATCCCCTAATAAGTAAAAACTCTCTGAGAAGATCATGTCAAGTTCAAGACTGAAAATTTCAAGAGAAATTAAAACACTCTTGCAAGAATAGTACTCCATTTAACATGTTACAAAACCTACCAAATATTAACTACCAAAAAAAGCGTATTGAGTAATTGGAAGAGGAGAAAGAATTGTGCATACAGGGAAGCACAACATTAGACTAGCCACATTTCCTTTGTCGATGGAAAAAAATATTAAAGCTGGCGATAGCCAATACAATCGAAAGCAATCTCAAGAAGATTCCAAGCAGAAATAGACGAACTCAAAAATCCCAATCACCCATGAGGAAATTTTCACACAAAACAAGAACCTCGAACCGCCATGCTCTGACTGCGGAGAAGAAAAGAAAGGAGCCACCTTTGCAAGCAAATCGCACAAACCAATCTATCCAAGATATCAGCAATAAAAAGAGGAAGAGATAGATTAAATCACACGAGTCGATTCTGTGAGTTGGCGGTCACACATGACCAAAAAGGCCAAGAAAATATTTTATACATCCGACACAATTTAATTGGGATTTGGACAGAGTCGATTCTGTGAGTTGGCGAGATATGGTATATTAAAGCTTAGGTGGAGCACCAAAAACAATATGGTTGCGTAAGATTAGAATGCATACTAACTAGGGGCACCTCACGAGAGTTAATATGCTCTGTGACTAAGGCACGCCATCCATCATGATCACTCCTAAAGGCACAAGAAGTTGCAATTTATGCAGAAATGAACGAATCGGTATATTGTTAAAGTATATCCTACCAGAGGTTAGATCATTCGTCTAAATGAATATAGAAAGTATTAAGCACATAAATAATACTATTACTTAAAATGGTCCCGGAAGAATAGGAGACCTATGAGGCTATGACCATGAAAACCTTCAAACTACAGAATCTATCCTCTCGACCAAGGCGGCATACATTGAACTCCCTGAATAAGCACTAAGCTTTATACCTTCAACTTGTTCTTTTCCATCCACTAATCGTCAATAAGTCAATCTTGTCGGTCCTCATCATAAGCGTACCAATCATTCTTGTACACACTCATAGTTCAAAACAAAGCTGAAACAAAAGCTCAAAACAACCTGTTTGCCAACAACCAAAAAGCAAGCATGCATCTCTCGGCTTGATCTCCGGTGACCACACCGCATAATCTTCAACTTCAAATCCGCTACCCGAAATAAAAAAACGGACAAACAAAGCAACGAGCGATTGAAGAAGTTCTTTCCGGCATCCATTTTGCAGACACCTAGTGAGAAATTTTTTTAGAAAAGCAGGCCGGAGGCCCGGCTTTCTTGAAAGCTAACAAGGAATTTTCTTTGGGGTTTACCGACTTACGAGATCAAGTTTGAGACAGACCTCAACGATCGAGGGCAAAATACTAAAAAGCTACTAACCCACGAGACGAGCAGGATAAGCCAAACAAGGCAACAGAGGTGAGCTAACAGATGAAACAAAGCGCCTAACCAAGAACTTACGAGGCGGCGCTCATCAACCTTACAAGCATTATAGCGGACAAAAACTCGAAGCTAAGATCAAAATATTAATCCGGATATCGGCAACCATCTGACTAAGAAAGTGTGCTTTTTCGGATCGAGAATAGTAATAGCATTCTCTTGTTGTTTCATTACTAACGCCGGATCGGGATTCGGTCGCAGAATTCTTTTCATGCGCATCAGAAACACTTTGGGGTTTTGTCTCCAGCATCCAGGAACCATTCATTCCAGCAACCATTTTTTTACCGAAAACTTCAACCCACGCTGTTCATCATATCCCAGACTCATCAAATTCCGGCAACATTAAATTAAGAGGGGGGGATCTGGAGACTGACCTCGAAGGAGAAGAAGGGAGCATCGAGAGGCGGCGCCGGGGAACAACAGTGGCGGTGGTGACTCGGCTCTGCGGCCGGGTGGCGTATAAACGAGACCTTGACTGGGGAGCGGCGGTGGCGAAGCGGAGGCGGGAGCCAGCGGCGGCGCGCGAGGACGCGACGGGCGTGGATGGCCGAGGTCATGGCGAAGTCGTGGGTGGCGTGGGCGCGGATGGCGGGGTCGGGTCGTGGGTGGCGGGGATGCACCGGATGGACCAGGCGGCCGCGGTGGGACGAGGTGGCAGCGTGGGGCAGGCTAGAAGCGGCGGCGAGATTAAGGCCTAGGGTGCGGGCGGCGTGAAGGGGGTGGGCGTGGGTGTTTTTAGGGTTTTGAGGGGGCGCGGGCGGCGGGGAAGGGGGGTGGCCGGGTGTATTTCGCTCTGCTCATGCCCGCGTAAAAATTTCAGCCCGCGCCTATTTTTTTTGATCTATATCAATGCCGACAGTATTATTGGAAACGCCCACAATGAATATGTCGGTAAATCTATACCGACAGTTATATCAACGCCGACAGATTACTTGTCGACATAAGAGACCAATCCCCACAGTTTATGTGATGGCAATTGTTGGACCTTTTGCCAACAGATAAATTGACAGAAATAAACCACCTTTCCCCACTAACAATTGTTGGCAAAGGTGTGTCATGGTGTAGTGAGTACTGTGGGTTTTCAACAATAAACCCACAACGATTTGGTCAGAAGTATGTTGGCAAGGTACCTAAGACACTAATGTGGCACTTACTGAAGTGTCCTTCTCAATCTTACCTGCATGAACTTATTTGATTACTTCTTATTGTAAGGTTGCAAACCCCCAAGATATTCTCATTTGATTACTTCTTACCTGCATGAACTTTGTACTCACTGCATATACTGTATTCTTTTACACTTCTTTCAGGAGGGGATACATGTCAGTTTCCATTTTATTCTTGATGACATGCCCCTCTGGTTGTATGTATGATAAATTGATAATCATATCATGAAAGCAAAGAATTAATCTTCATTAACCCTTATGCATTGATTGGATGTTTAAATGTAGTTTAGTATTGGCCAGGAATAGAATTTTTTTTCAGAAATATAATGGCCAGAAGGGTACTCCTGGCTAGTAGCATTGTGGTAGGCATTGAACAACTAATCAGTCAATAATACGATGAATTTATATGGCTGTCCAGGTCCCATTAAACTTTACACATGAGCTTAAATCGGGCATGAGCTGAAGTTAATGATAGTCTTTGTGAAACAAAGAGTATTTCATTGTCTAGGGTTTGCGTTCGGACTTCCTAATCTTGTTCTATAGATCCATTGGATACTTTACAACTTCTTTTGTTGTTACAATGGTAAGATCTGATTAAAATGTAAGCTTCACAATGGTGAACCTTTCTTCTTGTTTTCGAGAAAATGGAGATTCTTCCGAGTTGATGACTTGGACATTTCATTGCATGATTTTGTGAACAAGGATGACAAGGCGGCATTTTATGCCTGTTTGCGTGAAATCTTGACCAAACTAGAGTATAATAGCCTTCCATTTTGTAGTGTTAGCTTGAATCCTTGATTGCATGATGTCCGAGAAGATATCATACTGCTAAGCTCAAATGTTTGGTAGAAAATTGCAGAATATATTGAATTCTGAAGCGAGAGAATTTAAAATCGACGAAGAAGATATAATAGTCAAAGTTGGTGAGTGCATGCAGGTATTGAAGTCTTCTACTATAGTTTTGCAATGAGGTTCTTACAAAAGGTAATGGTTGACAATTTTAACTCTCTAGGAACGATGTAAAGGAAAGGTCCCTCCGCTCAAAGGAAGACACACGATTCACATCTAGCTCTCGAAACTTGGTGCTTATCTTTGTATGCCTTTCTTTTTCTCAATGAGCTCTTGTGATACTTAACGGAGGATCTGGAGGTAAATCTGTTACTGACTCAAAGCAGCTGAACTCTTTTAGTGATGATGAAGACACCAGGAGATGCTTCTTGGTGCAAGATCAACTAATGTTGGAAGGAAAGCATCTGGATTTACTAGACCCTCTAAAGACGCGATTGATGTTGCTAAAAGCGGAACTTCCAGAAGAGGCAGGGGGAGAGGCACCAGCTCATTGAAGCAGACCACTCTTAGTTTCAGCCAATCAAGGTTGTTAAATTGCTTGCCTTTTTTGTCTTTTCAGCATTAACTCTTCTAGTTTAATGCGAAGTTTGCACTACCATGGAGAAATTTATAGATTTATGCCACAAGTATGCAGCTCATGGCCAATTGGAGTAGCCACATTACAGTCTAATTTTGCATTTGAATGGATTCTCACTTTATGTTTGAAGTCTTCACTGCCCTGTTTTTCAGTCTGTAAACTTCAAGTCTTCAATCCTAATTTCACCGCCCAACATTTTCAGGTCAACTGCTGCTTTCTGCAGTGAGGTGGACTCCTCAGATGAGGAAACAGAGACTAATGAAGCAAACGAAGTGGTTGAAACTTCAGTATGTCCATTTCCTCTTGTACTATTGCAGTATTTATACGTCCATGAAAATTAAACAATGTGGACTGCCTTTGTTCTCCTGCCAAATGACTTTATGAACTGCTTTTATTCTTCTGATGCTGGTAAGTGACATACTGAATTGATGCGCTTTTGGCTTTTGTGTATGACTTGCTTTGTTTATCATTGTTTTGGTTAGTGTGACATGATTATGATTAGGAGACATCTTGAAGCCTGATTTTGTCTTGCCACTAATCGGAACTTTGCCTATTGAACAGTTGGCAACATATCAAACAGGAGGGAATTTTTTTATATATTTTTTAAATTTTAAAAATTTTAAAAACAATTTTTTTAAAAAAAAATTGAAAATATTATTTTCGTCGGCCCAGGCCGACGAAAATAGAGCAAAAATACCAACGAAAATAGTAAACATGAGGGATTTTTTATATTTTTTTTAAAATTTAAAATGTTATTTTTGTCGGCCCGGACCGACGAAAATATCTGTATTTTCGTCGGCCTAAGCCGACGAAAATAAAGATGGCACGTCGGCCTACTCGGGGCAGCAGTATTTTAAATCGGCCGTACAAACCGACGAAAAATAAATTATTTTAAATTGCGACACCCAAAAATACTTGTATTTTAAATCGGCCTATTCGTCGGCCTATTTTTCGTCGATATCAAGCGAAAATAGCTATTTTCGTCGGTTTTTGGCCGACGAAAATAGTACGGATTCCTGTAGTGATATTACTGTGTGTACCTTAATTTGATTTCTTGTTAGAAGTTATAAGCTGTGCTCATACTCTGTTACGACGCATGCCAATTAATCGCCCCCAAATACAATTACATACTTGCGGTGGTGGTGTAACCGGAGCTTGATTTACTCGCTCTCTATATATATATGCACACATTATCTGTATACTGTAAGCTTTTACTACTATATAGATTACTATACAGGCTGTTGAACCCTCTGCATGATAGTAAAATCTATATATACAAGCAGTATAATCTATTTGTACATATAGTAAAAATGTAAAATCTGTCACCAGACAACAAAATGGTTGTTTATTAGGGAGACTTATATCATTGTATTGCTCTCGTTATCAATAAGCTACTGATGAAAATCATTCATGAATTGAAGCTGTCAATAAAAAATTATGGCCAAAACAAAGTAAAAAAATTAAGATTCTTACACAAACTAGAAATGCATTTACTAATTGGTTTTGCCACGTACTGATGGGTTTAGTGAGCTAGACAATTCGTTGCACTGATTGGTTGAAGGGGTTCAATTGCACTAATTAATGCCACGCGCAGGTTTGGTCGGACTGCAATACTAACTAGCGCTTAGAATAAGCTATTCTACGCACGCAGCTGTGTGTGCATATATATAGTCTATTTGACATCTAGATCTATATGGGCACGGATCTTCTGGTAACCAAATTGGTATGCAGCTGTACATTATACTCCTCGTGAGTCATGAATAGACATCGTTTAAGATGCATATGTTGTTAAATTTTTGAAATTTGACTATCATTATCATTTAAGATGCTAAATTGGAAAATATTTTTAAAATATTATAATTTTATTAGATTTTATAAATATATTATAATGAAAATTATTAGTTAAAACTATGTTTTAGAAATCATATTGATATCCAAAACGATAATTATTTATAACTAGATGTTCTTCATGACTAGAATTTTTGCAAACTCCTGTCACGTTCGTCTCCTCCCGACTTCTCTGATGACATGTTCTTGCCTTCCCCGAAAAATTGACGGCAGCAGCTTACGTACGTCCACTCTACCAAGGTTCATAATCATACATAGGTCCAATCCAAGGCGACAAAAGGCATGGCCGATCATGGGTTTGGCATTGGGATATGGGCCGCAACGAAGGGTGCTGAACTCGATTTGAGTTTTAATATCATTAAATGCTATGTCATATAAGCACACTTACCTGCAAACAAAGATGATGTGGTAGTCTTGGA
>JAYEVE010001268.1:0-21584 GCA_036346375.1 Guadua angustifolia
TTGAATCGCTCAATTGGAGTTGGACGAAGGAGAACGGTCTTCTAAGATTTAATTCAGAGAAAATCAGAAAATTCGCAAAGGGTGACACGTGGCAGCTTGTGATTGGCTGGAATTTCGGAAATTCGGGAAAATCGAGAAAAGGAAAAGAATTCTCTCGGCGAATTGGGACCCACACGTCGGTGACACGCGATTCACGCGTGGTCTCGCCCACCGGCGACTCCAGGCAACGTGGCGGTCTACACCGACGCGACGCCACGTGGGATTTAGGGTCGACGTGGCGGTTGATCGGGCGACACGCAACGCACCACGAGGCGGCGACAAAGCGGCCGACATGGCGGACGCCAGCGCGTCAATCATCGGCCGCGCGATGCTGATCGGGTGGCTGGGAAGTGAAGACACGGGCGGCTAGACATGGCGCAATCTAGCGCGTTGGTAGATGATCGGACGGGCACGGTGGAGCGGCAAAGATCGACAGCGAGGAGCGGCGGCACTCTTACCGGCAGTGGGGAAGACGACGTGCGGCGCGGCGGAGAACAGCTGGATCGAGCGGAAGAGAATGCGATTCCGGGAGGTCTCGACGCGACGAGTTCAACAGTGCCAAAAACCACGGCGGAGACGCACCGGCGAGCAAGAAACCCGGCGGAGGAAGTGTCGGGCACGACGGCGAACTTCAGCGAGCACGTTCTTGGTGACAGCAGCGTCTCGGCGAGCGTGAAGAGGGGCGGATGGATGGCGTGGAGAGGAACACAAAGACGGCACGCGGCGGCTTTTATACCCTCGGAGGCGTGTAGGGCTGAGACTTAAGAGACGGTGTGACGCTGCTGATCCGGGACCACTAGGGTTAGGGTTGCTGGTGGCGCCGGGCGATGTGGTTTCGATCCGTCCGCACACGCTGGCCACGACCCTGAATCGAGGCGTTGGCAATGCGGCTGCAAGCGGAGGCGAGGAGGCGAGGTGGGTCAAGTGAAGGCGGGCGATCGGGCGAAGGAAATAGGATGGGCCGAAGAGATTCGCCCGAGGAGATTTTAAGAAAAAAATGTTTTCCAATTAATTTGAATTCGAGAAATTCAAGTAAATCCAAATAAATTCAAATAAATACCAAATAAATTCAGAAAAATCTCCAAAAATACAGAAAAATTCCTTGAAGCACAAGGAACCCAACAAAAACTGGAAACCTTTAATTTGATGCATAGATTAATCAAATTAAATCTTTTCATTATTGAAAAATTCATGTTAAGCTTCAATTAATTCCAATAAAATGCAAATGGTTCAATTTTGAATTTAAACATTCCAAAACTTCAAATTTTGGGATGTTACAATACTCGTACTTAATTATGCCCTATCTGGGAAAAGTAATTGAGTGTGTGTGTGCGAATAGATTAGATGGTTATGAATGTGAGAATGTGGGCTATGTTTATGTGTGTGTGTGGTTGTGGTTATGAATGTGAGAATGTGGGCTATGTTTATGTATGTGTGTGGTTGTGGTTATGAATGTGAGAATTGGCTATGTGTGTGTATGTGGTTATGGTGTTTGTGTAGGCATTGAATGAAAAGTTGCATTTCATTCATAAGAATTGCATTTGTGCATTCATAATGGAAGAGGCGACCCATGCCGATCTGGGCCTCGTGTGTTCACACGTAGTGAACACGAAAGTCCTATTTCGTAGTCCCATTCATCGAGGTGAATGGGAGCGAGACAAGAAGAGTAGGCACCTTCCATCTACGGGATGGAAGGGACGTGAGGGTGCACACCGGGTGGGCACTCAGCGAGACGTGACGTGCATGGCAATGAGCATTCATGTGCATTGCATCTTTAATAATGAGTGTTGTAGTAAATGGCGTGTCATGTGGATGGTGATTTTGGTAATTGAAGGTTGAGTCGTGGATTCAACCCAAAAAGGGGGAGATTGAATTGATTTTGATGAATTAGCGCACTTCTTTGCTTTGCGAATTATGGTGTATGAATATCGTGGAGTGAAGTCGAGTTATAAACTTATATGCGATAGATGAAAATGGTTTGAGTTGCAACGAGGGGTAGTTGAGTCGGGAGACATTGTGACTTAGAGTTAAGTATTGCTTCTTTGGCGATGAATGGATTTATTATCAAGTTGATGGCTTGTTTGCAGTAATTTTTCCTTTTGGTATGGTCAATTCATTGCTTTAAATGGGTATAAATGTGTATTGTCCAGATATTGCTTCCTTTGCATTACTTGCTCATATAGTCAAGCCCTGGTTTACTTGTGATAATTTGGAATCGTCATTCTCGTGTACTTGGCTGAGTCATCGACTCACGCTTGTTTTTTTGTGTTGTTGCAGGTGCATTGAAACCGGCATGCATGGGGGGAAGTAGTAGCACAAGCACGTATGCATCAAACCATTTAATCGATTTGTAAAGCCTGGTTGTATTGGTTATGGTTGTAATATGTCGTTCGTCGTGGTGTAGGTATTATGTTCTGTTGGATATGTGGTTGATTAACTAAGGACCTGCTAGAATGATATCATAACTGCAATTGTTTCCTGTCTGCTGAGTGGATGTCCTACTGTCTAGAGAGGTCATGCCGAAATTTCCTAAATTTCGGTGACTTAGTTTTAAGCTAGTTTAGAGAGTTTCAATGTTAGTTTCAACCTTTCATTTGAAGTAAAAGGTTTATTGACTCGTTCGTTGAGTCCTTAGGTCATTTGAACTCCTTGGCGTGTTTTTATTTCTTGACCCCTGTTGGGAACACTTTGGGCAAGGGTGGTTCCGGAGTGTTGTAAGCATCATTTAGAGTCTTTTGGTAGCATTCGCGGTGCGTTGGGCGCCGGGGTGTTACAACATTGACTTAATAAGACTATGTTTGTGTGCTTGTTACCTTATTCATTCAACAACACCTTGAATATGATCTCTGCCAAGTTTGATGAGAAATGGAGTTCAATAGCTATTTTAAATAGTGAGCAGAACATGTTTGAAAACCACAAACTGCAGCACTAGAAACTTTTCAGGAGCCAAGTTTGTGAATTGTGGTTCTGAGACACTTTTCAAAATTACTATTCATGCTGACTTTGTCTTTTTCATATCTTTCAAATGCGATTGAGTTTCAACTTCAAATTTTGCAGGGTTGTAGAGGTTCACCTCCCCTACATATGGTAATTTTTTGAGAATTTTTCAAAACTTCTACAAGTGGTTTCCACGGAGTTTTCATGGAATTGGTGGTTTTCACCAAATATTTCGCCTATATATGTATATGTATATGTATATGTATATGTATATGTATATGTATATATGTATATATGTGTGTGTGTGTGTGTAGTAGCAAGCAAAACAGAATCTTACAATTTAATTTCATCTTTGTTAGAACTAAGTTCTTTTTTCTTATGTTGCACATGTTCTTTAGTTACAATCTGATTTTCACTTTTGCTACTCTCGTTTTCTCTATTAGCTCTTTCTAATTCATCATTTAAATTTGCTTCAGGAGATATTGGTAGCAAAACAATTCTCTTTTCCTTAGATATGAGAGTATATATATATTGGTTCTATCGTGATGAATAATATCTCTATCATATTGCCAAGGTCTATCCAATAATAAAGAACATACTTGCATAGGGACGACATTGCAATAAGCATAATCATGATATTAACCAATAGAAAAGTGTATTCTCATAATAGTGTTAACTTCAGCTTACCACAAGAATTAAACCATTAAATGCAGTAAGGACGGGGGTGCTCATTAGTGGTCAAGCCAAACTTCTCGACCATATCCATGCTTGCAAGATTGTTGCAAATCTCTCCATCAATAATGACTTTGCTCAAACGCTCGTTGATGACAAACTTCGTTTGGAACAGGTTGTGGACTTGGTTTTGTTTTGCACGCTCCATTTGAGCACTTAGCATACGCTTCACAATGATGCTTAAGTACTTGTTAGATGCTTCAGGACAAAAACATTTTCCTCTAAATGATCAGATTCATGTTCCTCACTTGCAGGGTCAATGGCAAGCATAACATATTCCACATCAATATCACTAGCTAAAGTGTGCTCACTATAGTTTTTGATGAGGAAGGCTCATTGATTTGGACAGTCATGCATCATATGCCCAAAACCCTTGTAACGATGGCATTGTACATCTCTTGATCATCCGGTAGAAGCAGCCGAAGTGGAATTTTTTGCAGGAGCTTGAACCGTGGACTTGCTTGCTTCAGGAGCATGGGTAGGGGTGTACGACGTAGGGCGCCAAATGAGGAGGTGGTAGGTGGTCGACTAGGTGCAGGGGGTGGTGCTCGGTTTTGTGATTGGTTTGGCCTGCTTGCAAAAGAACCTCCAAAATTGCCCTAGGAACAGGATTGTCTTTCCTACATTTCTTGTTCAACTTTACAAGTAAGATGAAATAAACGGGTGATATAGTTGTATTTTTTATAATCACGAATGTCCTCAATTTTATGGTTAAGCCCTTCTAGAAATTTAGTAAGATGAAATAAACGGGTGATATAGTTGTATTCTTTATAATTAAGAATGTCCTCAATTTCACGGTTGAGCCCTTCTAGAAACTTAGTTATTTTAGCATCTTTGATTTCTTCTAACCAAGAATGCAACAAATCAATTTGTAGTTCTTGGTAGTATTTTTCTACTGTTTTACTACCCTGTCTTAAGTGTTGCCAATTGTTAAGCAAATCACGAGAGTAATTTGAAAGTATAAATCTAGCTCTCATCATTCTTTTCATAGCATCCCAAGTTCTAGGTATGTCATGTTCATTTCTGCAAGCCTATTTCCACCAAATTGTTGCAAAATCAGTGAATTTATTAGTAGCAACCCTAATATTTTTGTTCTCAGGAAAATTAAAGTATACAAACTTTTGATCTACTGCTAACTCCTAATAAAGATATGCATCAGTATTATATTTACCAGGAAAAGATGGAATTGTAAACTTAATTTTTGACAGTGGGTCATTGCGATCACGTACCTCTCGCTGATATCGTCCCATACCTTATCGATTGTGACGACATCGACAGTGATCACGATCATTGTTTATGTTGAAGCCCTCATCAGATTCTGTATCGGCAACAAAGTTGTTCGTGCCATCTACTTCTGCCTCATCTGCCTAAGAGCGATCAACGGGTGGAGGCACTCTATCGGCCATAGGTACTGCAGGAGGAGATTCAAAGCATCATGTGTACTTTTCGTGTATCGATTGAACAAACGCTCAAAGTGTTGCACGAGCCCACTCATTCATGTTGTGAGGGGTGGATCATCCTTACTATTCTCACCATATTTTCTTGAACCTGCCATTGTTAGTAGCAAATAAAAAATACACAAGTGTATATAATCTCTATCAATTACTAGGTACTGGAGGTTATCAAGCCGCACACACTCAAGCCCTTACCAAGCTTTCGTAAGTTCTTATCAATGTAAAATATGTGATGCAATCGGTGCCTGGTTCATGATAAATGCAACTCAAACTTGGCAAAGTGATTGCATGGAGAACAATACCTGTTTGGTTAGTAGAAGGTGGAGCTCAGATAGGCTAAAATATGTAATAACGATCAGTAAGTAATTCAATTCAAAAATTGCAAAGTTGAAAAGCAGTTAAAAGTACTAGTCATATTTACTGGCCCTAGACTAGAGCAGAACTAGATATAGAAAGCTAAAAAAGGTACTATTAGGGTCAAACTCAAGTGACCAATATGAGGAACTATTACAGAAGGAGCTATTTCAACAACAGGAGGAACTTCTCACAATTTGTTATGTTTTCCCTTTTTTAATTTTCTTTCTATTTTTTCCTTTTTTTGAACTGGGAAGTGCAACTACCAACTCAACTAAGCATAGAAAGCAAAAATCTCACAGTTTAGAACAAGAGAAAATGCTAAACAGATGACTGAAAGATGATAAAAAAGCGGCACAAAAACTTCTAGGATCCAGAACTTGATCTTAGAGGCCAAATTTGAGGTTGAAAACAGGTATAGGACTAAAGGAATTTGCTTTTTTAAGGTGCATCTTGTCATTCTCTTTGAAACAAGTACTTGTGTGTTAAAAACAGACTCTGTGTGCCAAAGTTATGGCCGTTTTACTATTAGGCTCATGAAAGCTACATTCTAGACTCGGTTTTGGTAAACAAAAAGCAAATTCAGATTTGGAAAAGTGGTGATTAACTTGGCTTAGACTCAAAATAGTTTGTGTGCAACTCGGACAGGGGAAGAATAATCAATTCAGATTTTTTTTAATCCGAACTTAAGGAAAAGGATAGTCTGAATTGATCTCATTCCAAACAGAACCCAAATGAATCGATCTCTTTCCAAACAGAACGCAACTGATTTGTTCTCTTTCTTTTTTGAACACAATAGCAAGACTCTCGATGACCAAAATTGGTGGTAGAACAAACCGAGATAGAAATCAGCAAGCAAAGTTAGACCAATCTAGACACTAAGACTAGCAATTAGACACGATGATGCAATATGTAATTCAAAGATGCAAACCAAAAAGAAAAATAGCAAAGGCTCAAAGGGTTCGAATAAGATAAATTTTTACGGCGATTTTCTGGACTCTAGGTCATAAAAAATGAATGTACTTGAAGGATCGAGATGGCGAACAGAGGGGGGGTGAATGGTCGCAAACAAATTTTCCCCCAAAATACTCCAAATCAAACCTCGACAAGATCGCTCAAAGGAAATCGTGAAAAACCTGAAAACCTAGACAACTATGTGTACCCCTAATTTGCATGGATAAGTACCATAAAATATATGGGGATTTTTGAGTCATAATTCTGGTTGTCTAGTGTCCAAAAATGAGAAGGAATCAATTCAACTCTTACTTTTAGAAAGGAGATCAATTAAAACTACAAAAGCCACTTTCAGAAAAGCAAAAGCAAATTTCCAGAAGCAGTCCTCAATTTGAACAGGTGGTTGGTGGGTTTCTGCAGCTCAAGAAATTTTGAGAATTTTTTCCCTATTTGAATAAGAGTCATAAATAACTCCACCAAATTTCAACTCAAAAAACCTTACATAAAAAACATAAAAAATCTAAGAACACAGACAGTCAGGAACTTCGAGCAGAAAGTTTGGGACACGGTTTTCACCAATGGCTCCCAAACGGTGCAACCAGTAGACACAAAAAATTTTCTATATATGGATATGAGAGTTCTGCACATTTTACAACAAGAATAACTAAAAAAGGATTTTTCTATATTTTTCTAAAAATCAAACACTTATTATTGCGTGAAGAACAAGTTCTGGACAGAGTTGCAACTTGCAAGAAAAGATGATCTCTACTCAATCCAAGAGTGCAAAAGAGATGTAAAACTAAATGAACACACTCAAAACATCCAAGATCAGCATTTAGAAGGAGGAGGCAAATCCAAATTGCAAAGAAAGTAAATTACATAAAAAGTAAATCGTAAAGTAAATGCTGAATTTAAATTATAAAGTAAAGACATAATGTAAATGCGAATTTAAATTCACAATAATGTAAAAAAAATTGTATTTCTGGTGGGAAGGTTTACAAAGCCTCACTTCATGTGGGCAAAGCTCAAAAGAGCAACTCAAACATTCAAGGAGGAGGCTACCCCTCCACCCCTATTTATACTACTTTTGGGCTATTTACCACCCTTGGATGAGTCCTCAACCCTAGAGCACTCATCCAAGGGCTAGGATTAACCCACACACATAGCCATGCAAGGGCTAACCCAAAACCCACACACATACCGGGTTTTTCTTGCAGTTTTCAAAGCATACTACCTAGACCCGCTAACCTATCAACTAGACCGCATGTCGACGGCCCTCATTGATCCACGCCGCATCTAGCTAGCATCATCTCCTTTCCTTGTCTTCTTGACTTGCGGACTCCATCTCCAATCATCTTCCGCGATCTCCGACCGTCTCGACCTTCGACGCCTCGCCTAGTCCCGGCCATCCTCCGCCTCACCATGACCTAGCACCGTCGCCCTGCAACCATCAAAGACAAGGAAAAACCTTTCACATAGCAATGCCCACAAAGATATTCAATGATTATCCCAAAATCATTAATCGATCATAATTGCACTCAATGGTCCGGTGCTACTGCCGCCAGGCTGGTAGCACTAAGAAAAGCAACCAACACTCAAATTGCTTCAAATCGAAATTCAATTCAAATCAAACTCAATTTCAAATTAAACCAAGCTCAACTCTTGTCAATTACTCATCACACATAAGGATAGACCTCCACGTGGTCTTTCAGTACTACTAGAGTACTGTAAATTCTCACCGATCAACGAAAGCTCTAATACCACTTGATGAGACTAATAGTGGCCCAGTCTTTTGGTGAGATGGATAACTCTCGATTAGTGGAGATGACCCTCTCGATCCAGGCTACCGATAAAAACACAACCGATGCTAAGCAATTTCTAAACCAAACTCCAAGTTGTTATCAACTGTGCTAAAGCCCAATTGACTTGATCATGAAGATCAATTTCTGCATGCAACCAAAAAACAAGTAAGAACAAATCAAAAGAAATATGAAATTGCCCATATAGATTAAAGACAAGTATTGGGGTTTCAATAGTGGTATTGACGGTTGTTCTAGCCAACTCAAGCAAAGAACACAGAAGTTTCACATGAAAAACTAATCTAACAAAGCCAACTCACATGAGAGAGCTAGCTGACTTAACTAGGCAACTAAAAGGCAATGCGGCTAGGAGGTGAACACAAACACGGACTCCTTATAGGCGTCTCTCATAGACCTTCCTATTATATGGGTCGAAACCCAATTAGTAAAGGTGATGCAACACCATGTTATGAATGCCTCCACATGTAGATGGGCTGGCCTGGTGGGCTTGTGGAAGGGTGGCCGCCAAGGAGAGGAGTTGAAGTTGTCAGCCTAGGGCAGGCTTTGAATCCTTTTTGTAGCCCTTCGTCTTGTAGCCCTCCTTCTCGTATTTCAACCCATTATAGTCCTCTCCAAGATTTCTAAGGATAAGTAAATTATACGCATCAGGCAGCATCATATTCTCATTAGAAACAGACTTCACTCCCAAAAATGAAGTTATTTGATAATTCAATTGGCGTGTACGTGCTCGTGTGATTGGACCTTGAACTTTAACAGTGTGCGGAGAATTATTGATTGCATCTGTAGAAGTGATGTCCTTGTTAGAGAGCATGTGTAACAAAAAAGAAATTAAAAAATACAGCAATGTGTTCTTCATTTCCTGTCTTCAATCTCTGTGGCCCAACGGTCATATTCCTTGTCTTACAAACTACACCTTTTCTAATTTAAAAACTTTCTCTCTCGGTAGCATGAGCTGTGGGTCCACCTTATTTCTGGTCCCACTAGCACATGGCAGGCTAAAAAGACTAACTGTCATGGTCGGGCGCACGTATTCCAGGCGTCGTCGGGCCCGTGACGTGCGCCGCGACACGGAGAGCGCAGAGCGTGCGGTGGGCGCGCGTGAGGACGCGCTGGGCGCGATCACCGCCAGCGCCTGAGATGGAAAATAGAGATAGCTTTCTATTATTAGTTCCTAAATTAATGGAGCAGATTGCTCTGGTTAGTTGAGGCCGATGGCCATATATATTCCCGTAACAGACAATTGGTGAAGTTAAGAAAGATATTATCCCTCTGTTTCCCTATCTCTCTCTGTCTTCAACCAAGCCTTCGGCCAAGGGTTTAACCTCGTCGGAGAAGACGGATCGAGGCTACGAACTACGTAGCCGAGGTCCAGCTACTCAAGGGTTTAACGCCCTTGACAACCTGGTATCACGAGCCCGGCGATCCTCGCCTTCCCGATCCACCCCACCTCCACCTACAGCCGCCGCGCCACCATCATCCTCGCTGCCGTCTGTCAAGGTCAGTGCCGCCGCCATGGGTGACGCTAACGACCTCAAGGCCACCGCCGAGACCCTCACCAACGCCTCAAGACGCTGCAGACCACGATCGAGGCCAATGCCAAGGCCTATCGCCACCTCACCTTCGACCGCACGCCGTCCTCGGGCACCAAGACGGGCTCCGCGAAAGCACCACAATGACCGCCACGAAATTCCGAAGATGGATTTTCCCGTGACGACAAAGAAGAGTGATCCTCATCTTCATCAACCATGCGCAGTCCTACTTCCACCAAAGCAATGGATTATGGAGGAAGAGAAGGTCTCGATGGCCTCCTACAACCTGGAAGACGGGGCGCAGATGTGGTACATCCAGGTCCAAACAGACGAGGGTACTCCATCGTGGCGCCGGTTCAAGGAGTTGCTCAACTGCGCTACGGCCCTCCTCTCCGCGCTGCTCCCCTCTTCGAACTTGCAGATTGTCGCCGCACCGCATCGCTATGGCATCGAACCGCTTCAGCGCTTCTTCCCGCCGCCACCTCGACGAGGCACAACGAGTCCAGCTGTTCACGGGCGGCCTCCTGCCTCCGCCACCGACGCCTGTGTCCACAACCCGCATCCCTTGCGGCCGCCACGAGCTGGCGGCGGCCACCGAGCTCCGGAGCAAGACTGCTGGCACCCGCCAAGGCCTCGAACCGTGGCCTTCTACCGGCCCCTGCGCCGCGCCTCGCCCTCCCTGCTCCCCAGCTCAACAAGGCGGCCGCGCCCACGGTCACGGTGGACGGCCGGCAGGTGAAGCGCCTGTCCCTGCCGAAGCAAGAGGAGCGCCGTCGGCAGGGCCTCTGCTTCAACTGCAACGAGAAGTACACGCGGGGGCACAACCGAGTATGCTAGCGGATCTTCTACATCAACGGCATTGAGATCGCCACTGCCGACGACGCCGAGGCCGTAGGTACCCCGGACACGGAAGCCCCGGTCTTCTCCTTGCATGCGGTCGCCGGGGTGCCCATCTGCAACACAGTACAACTCCAGGTGGTCCTGGGCACCGCCACCTTCGTCGCGCTCATCGACACGGGATCGACCCACAGCTTCATCGGGAGGCGGGCCGACGGCCGACGGATCGCGCGATCGAGCCGCGCCCAAGGCTCACGGCGACGGTGGCCAACGGCGAGAGCGTCTCTTGCCCCGGCGTCCTTCGCCAGGCCCCGGTCATCATCGACGGCATGGCGTTCGGCGTCGACCTCGCCGTGATGCCCCTAGCCGCACGACGTGGTTCTCGGCACGCGACCTGGATGGCCACAGCTGGGCCCATCGTTCGACTTCACCGCCCGACCATGAGCGCCCAGCCGAGGGCCGCGACGTCTGCTGGCGTGGCGTGCACCGCCGACCGCCGAACCTCCATGCCGCCACGACCGACGACTCCCTCCTCGACGGGTTCTTTGGGCTCTTCGCGGCGACGCTCGCCGAGCCGACCGGCTGCCCCTGCGGCGCGCCGCGACCACCGTGATCGTCCTCAAGCCCGATGCACCTCCGTGGTCAGGCGGCGACAGTACTCCTGCGGCTCACAAGGATTTAACTTGAGAGGCGATGCACCGCCATGATCGAGCAGGGCATAGTCCGCCGCAGCGACTCGGCGTTCTCCTCCCCGTCCTCCTCGCCAAGAAGCCGGACGGGTCATGGCGATTCTGCGTTGACTACAGCAGCGTAAACGCGCCACGGTCAAGGACGCGTTCCCGATTCCGGTCGTCGATGAGCTGCTCGACGAACTCCACGGCGCACGGTTTTTCTCCAAGCTCGATCTGCGCTCGGGATACCATCAGGTGCGCAAGCGCCCGGAGGACATCCACAAGACGGCGTTCCGCACCCACGACGGCCTCTACGAGTTTCTGGTCATGCCGTTCGGGTTGTGCAACGCCCCGGCAATGTTCCAGTCTCTCATGAATGATGTACTCCGCCCCTTCCTACGTCGCTTTGTGCTCGTTTTCTTTGACGACATATTGATATACAGCAAGTCCTGGGCGGATCATCTTCGTCATCTACGTGCCATCCTCACCGAGCTTCGCCAACACAGACTCTTCGTCAAGCGCGCAAGCGCGCGTTAGCGCCACCTCGCCTCTACCTCGGTCACATCATCTCGGCGGAAGCGCCGCCATGGACTGGCCAAGGTGCGAGCCATTCACGACTGGCCGGTGCCTCGCTCGGCGTGGGCGGTGCGCGGGTTCCTCGGCTTGGCGGGCTATTACCGCAAGTTCGTCCACAACTACGGCTCCGTCGCAGCGCCGCTGACCACTCTACTCAAGAAGGACGGCTTCTCCTGGGGCGAGGAGGCAGCCGCGGCCTTTGCCGCGCTCAAGGCCGCGGTCACCACGGCCCCGTCCTAGCTATGCGGATTCACCAAGACTCGCGTCGCCGAGTCGGACGCCTCGTCCCATGGTTTTGGGGCGGTGCTCATTCAAGAAGGGCACCCGATCGCCTTCTTCAGTCGCCCCGTGGCACCCCGCCACCGCGCCCTCGCCGCGTACGAACGGGAGCTCATCGGCTTGGTCCACGCTGTACGCCACTGGAGGCCGTACCTCTGGGGCCGCCGCTTCCTCGTCAAGACGGACCACTACAGCTTGAAGTACTTGTTGGACCAGCGCTTGGCCACCATCCCGCAACACCACTGGGTAGGGAAGCTGTTGGGCTTCGACTTCACCGTCGAGTACAAGCCGGGTGCGGCGAACGCCGTCGCCGACGCACTGTCCCGGCGTGACACGGAGGAGGGGGCGCTCCTCGCACTCTCAGCACCGCGTTTCGATTTCATCGACCGCCTCCGCCAAGCACAGCACACCGACCCGGCTCTCGTCGCCATTCGGGAGGACATCAAGACCGCTCCGCAGGCGCCCGTCGGTCGTCGACGGCATGATCCAGTTTGCCGGGCGGCTCTACATCCCACCGGCCTCTACCTTGGTCCAGGAGATCATGGTGGCGGTCCACGAGGACGGCCACGAGGGGGTTCAGCGCACGCTGCACCGTCTGCGGCGCGACTTCCATTTTCCTAACATGAAGCAGCTCGTGCAGGACTTGGTGCGCACGTGCGTCGTCTGTCAGCGGTACAAGTCCGAGCACTTGCACCCGGTGGCCTCCTACTTCTCTCCGCCGGTGCCTCGTATGCTTCGACCGACATCGCCTCGACTTCGTTGAAGCGCCGCGTCGCGTCTGCGGGCAAATCATATACTAACGGTGGTGGACAGGTTCAGCAAGTATTGCCATTTCATCCCACTGGCGCACCCGTACTCCGCCGAGTCTGTCGCTCAAGCATTCTTCACCGACATCGTTCGACTACATGGCATGCCTCAGTCCATGGTGTCGGACAGGGACCCGGTCTTCACATCGACGTTCTGGCGTGAGCTCATGCGCCTGATGGGTACCAAGCTGCACATGACTACGGCGTTCCATCCCCAGTCGGATGGGCAATCGGAGGCGGCCAACCGCGTCATCATCATGTACTTGAGGTGCCTCACAGGGGACAGGCCTCGCCAGTGGCTATGCTGGCTGCCCTGGGCGAAGTTCGTCTTCAACACCGCCTACCAAACTTCGCTGCGGGACACGCCCTTCCGTGTCGTCTACGGGCGCGATCCGCCATCCATCCGGTCATATGAACCGGGGGACACGAGGGTGGCTGCTGTTGCCAAGAGCATGGAGGAGCGCGAAGAGTTCCTCGCCGACGTCCGTTACCAGCTGGAACAAGCTCAAGCGTCGCAGAAGCTGCACTACGACAAGATGCACCGCCACGCCACATACCGTGGGCGATCGGCGCCTTCGCCCGACAACACACAGCGCCATCACTTCCCAAGCTGCCCCGCAAGCTCAAGCCACGCTCGCCGGGCCGCACCACGCCACCGAAGCCGATCAACGCTGCCGCCGTCCGCCTCGCTTTGCCACCTCGAGCTCAAGATTCACGACGTGTTCCACGGGGATGCTCAAGAAGTTCCAGGGCCAGCTCAGACACTCCCGCCCCTACCGCCTATACATCATGGCGCGAGGGTCCTCGAGCCGAACGCGCAGGCGTGTCCGCTTGGCTCAAGGTGCGCCAGTTCTTGTCCAAAGGAAGGGCGAGTCGGCAAGATTCGCTACTTTGGGAAGACGCCGAGCCATTCGCGCCAAGTATCCGAATTCCAGCTCGAGGACGAGCTGCTCCTCGACGGGGAGAGATGTCATGGTCGAGCCGCGACGTATTCCAGCGCCGTCGGCCCGTGACGGCGCCATGACGCGGAGCGCAAAGCGTAAGCGGATGCTAGCATGAGGACGCTACTGGCGCGATCACCGCCAGTGCCTGAGATGGAAAATAGAGATAGCTTTCTATTATTAGTTCCTAAATTAATGGAGCAGATTGCTCTGGTTAGTTGAGGCCGATGGCCATATATATTCCCGTAACAGACAATTGGTGAAGTTAAGAAAGATATTATCCCTCTATTTCCCTATCTCTCTCTGTCTTCAACCAAGCCTTCGGCCAAGGGTTTAACCTCGTCGGAGAAGACGGATCGAGGCTACGAACTACGTAGCCGAGGTCCAGCTACTCAAGGGTTTAACGCCCTTGACACTAACGGTACATTTCTCTAGTTTATTTCTCCCACCCATCTCATTCTCTGACTCTCATGCGTCTCTCCATCCGCTTATCCTCTTCTTTAGGCTCTCTTAAGGTGGGCCAGCATGTCATACAGTGGTAAGTGATTACAACAGTGTGTAGTTCACAGTTTCAAGCATACAGTTTAAGAAGTCAAAATAAAATGTAGATTTATTCTCACCACTCCATCGTACCTAGACTAGGCACTAGAGACAGATGAGATTGAGACATTGCTTTATTCTCTACATCGTGAGTACAAGAGATAGAGAGATTGAAATGGGGGATGAGTAGGCACAACTAATTGCTTTGAGTGGTCGTCTTCGGTGGGTGAGCACAGCTGAGCAAGGTGCATCAGTGATCAGACAGTGTCGATCTGAGCAGCATGACGGTGTTGATGTGAGCTATGGCAATGTTTCTACTCTAGGCAGTAGCTCCGGCGCCGCAGCCATGCTTGACGATGCCCAGCACTATGGGCTATTGTGGCGCAGCATGCAGAGAGCATAAGGCGGTAGACAATAGCACTGTCAAGGAAAAAGAGAGGAGAAAGGAAAAGGAGAAAAGAAAAAGAAAAAAGGGAGGAGTTGTACTTTTGGTGATGAACCTGATTTTCGTTCATGTGCAGTCGAGGAGTTGTCCACAGTGGATTTATTCGTTCTCAATGCTCATGGCAAAATTTCATAGTCATCCATATTTTCATATGCATAGTTTTTAGTTGTGCATGTTGCATTTAATTCTTGACCGTTGCATATGCATGTATACATGTAGTAAAAATTAGTTTGAGAGTTTGCAACCGATATAGCCTCTTGTTAGGCTTTAATTGTTCGGTGGTATGAGCATGTATGTAGTGCTTTTTACTTTACATGAATAATTTGATCGATGAAGTAAAATATTATTTACCAGTTGGTGGATATTAGATTATTTAATTAGTAGATTACTTGGTCATAGGCTAGTGTTATCATAATCACACAAAAAATAATGGGTTAGTAAGTCTTACATGTTATATTTGTGGGAGTTTCCTCTCACATCAATTTGGTGGTTGCAAACTTGTCGATGGGTAGATTTACTAGACATATGAATTGGTGGTGGGCTTATGTGTTTATGTTGCATCAGTGGAAATTTTTCTCTCAATTTAAGTTATACTTAATTATAGTGAATTGATCCTAGTAATGTGCATATGGCTAAATTAGTGCTTAGCATATGAGTTTAATTTTGTAGAATTGGTACCCACATATGCAATCGGTGGTTGTGCGATATTTGATCAACGCATGTGTATTTGGGTTGGATATTTTAAATGACAGTTAGATGGGTCATATGTTTTGAATATGAGAGGACTCAATGATTGATTATTTGACTATAAATAATTGGATTGGAACACCATGTAAATTGGAGGTTGAATCATAGGTCCCAAAATATTAGACTTGTACAATTGAAGGAGGTCTACACACTTAATTTGGACTCACAAATGTTTGTTTATAGCTTTCCCTAGGGCTTGAGAGAAGCAAGAAACAAAGAGTTGCAACTTAAAGAGAAAGGCAGATGGGAGCCGACAGATTTACCTGATTACGTTAGGTAAATCCTTACCTGAGAAATTTTGGTCAGGAATCATGGTGATATAGATATGACCAAATTGGTGGTTTCCATGCATGATGATACAATAGAGTGAGTACATGTATGAGTCATCAGTGAGCTATTTGTTGACACTGATTTTGTGTTGATATTAAATAAAAATTACATAAAAGTAATAATATCAAATAAATAAATTATGATGACGGCTAAAATTTGTTACAACATAGAACTACTGGATGTTGTGAAATAATTTTCTTAAATAAAGTTCGTGATAACATACAAGAACCAAAAATAGTTCATGGTCAATATCACGCCAAAGTGATAAGGCACGTGTACCTCAATATTGAAGCATGTTTAATATCATACAATGATTGTCACACACATACATATATGGATTAAGTAATTAATAACAAAATAATTATTGTCGACAATAAAACATAACATGAGGCTGACAAGGTGGTAAATGCGTACCACAATAACTCAATAAGCACACGTTCCCTGGGGCGTCGAGCCCTTTGCAAGTGAAATATGCTAATGGAGCTTGATCCGAGAAAATTGGAACACAAGCTTTTCATTGGAATGCTTCCAAAAATGTAACGGATCTTGAATTGGTGATTTGTTTTCCAAATATCAAGGATTTACAGATTTGAGGAGTACGCAAGAAACTAGCAAAGCTGGCTGCCCCTTTCTTAAATATGAAACAAAGGAGCAAGCAGTGGCAAACCATTGAGGCTCTAAATGGGAAGCACAAAATAGAGGGTTCTAGCGTGCTGTTGGTTGTCAAATGGGCCGACGCGGAAATGGAACGGCAGGCTCTGAAAGCACAGAAAGCTCAATTGAAACCATCTAATATACGCCCAATGCTAAGTCCTACGCAACAATCTTCACTATTTGGGGCCTTACAGACGGGATATTTGCCTTGATATAATGGATTTAGCTATTAGCCACTAGGGATATACGGACTATATCCTACGCAAAATCAAGCTGCCTTTTAGAATTTGGTTCAACATGTCATCAAAGAAGCTCGATACGACGAGTTAATCCTGAACTGGCCCCCCATTCAGTTCCTAGATCATTTAATGTAGTGCAGTTTGGTGGCCCACCTGTTCCTGTTGTGTGGATGTAATCAGAGAGGAACGACCCTTTTTAGAGCATGTACAATGGTATATGTCAGCAGTCTCTAAGGTTTGCCACGTAGGATAAAAAATGACATGGATGAGAGAGGGTGTGTATAGAGAGTTGAGCCGTCTCTTAATCTAGAGTCGACTCTAGCACGAGAACCAAGACAGGTTGTGTGTGGGAAGAAGCTATCTACTTATAAATGTGTTGTCTATACCATTGCATGAGTTGTCTCTAACGCTGTCTATAAATGATATGTCAGCCTGTTATAGACAACAGCTATCTATACCATTGTACATACCCTTATGGGAAAGATCAACACACCTGAGAACGCAGTCGACAAAACTCTCACTACTACTGTAGCGACACATCACTATCACTTTATCTCGTGTTGGTTCTTAAGTTTTCGGAAAAAGCGATTGTGATAAGTAACCCGGAAGGGTGTTAGTAATAATCACTATCGGTTACGAGATTATAAGTGATTGTGATGTAGCCTTTGGAACATCGAATCGGTTCTCTACTAAACGTGATAGTGATGTGTCATCGGTCATCGAATCGGTTCTTTTCATAGAAGTGATAGTGATGTGCGTGCACATCACTATCACTTCTATGAAAAGAACCGATTCGATGACCGCGCACATCACTATCACTTTTTAGTAGAGAACCGATTCTGATGAGACATGGTTATCACTATCATTCTTTTTATAGAAGCGATAGTGATGACCATGCACATCACTATCACTTGTTGAAAAGAACCGGATTACGATGTGCGATTACGATGCTGCGTGCTTATGTCTAGATGGTCGTGAACATCGGTGTCGCTTTTGAAAAGAACCGATTCGATGTGCCTCGCTAGGTTATATATACCACTACCTTGAACTCTTCTCTGTTTTTTGCTCGGAGGAGATTCCTCCGCCACCCGAGAAAATAGCTCATATTGTGTGGTTGGAAGCAATAGTTGGGTGAGAAAATTTGAAGTCCTCATGGGTGGGTATTAAGAGGGCAAAATTGAAACCCTATCTTGAGGAGATTCCCTCTTTTGCCCTCTATGCGGTTTCTTCAAAATGTGAGCAGCAATTCTTTAAACCCTTCAATTTTGCTCTCGTAATTTCGATATGTCGTCAATAAAGTTTAGGTTGCCTTTGGAATTGTGTACGTGCTTTCAGATTTCACACTCTTTATTTGACAAGCGCATATCTATTTAATTTTGTAGTGCGATCTCTGCTTATATATATGGAATTATTATTGCTATCATGTAGTAATCTGTTATTAGAGTTTAGGCGGCGTAACCTCGTCTCCCATTCGAGGGTGCTTATTTATAAATATGCTGAGCGAAGGGCATATTTATAAGCGGCGATCTCGAATTGTCCACGTTTGGATAATTCGAGATATATGGTTCGAGCAAGTTCTGGTGTGTTGTACAACTTGAGTAGATTTGATAGCGTCTCTCTGGTGTTCTCCGGATACACACCCCTCTTGACCTGTTGTCGAGACGTGTATCTGGAGAACAGCGGGGAGATGCTGCCGAAATTTTCTCTGGAGTTGTACAACGGCTTAGGAACTTGCCCGAACCATATATCCTCGAATGGGATTAGGACCTAACCTATTTAGAGATTAGGAGTCATCGTTGGTACCCTTGATTTGTTTCGTTGTAGTAGAAAGATTTGCAAGCCTCTCGCACTAGCTATATAATTAGATTATTTGATATCGTTGTTGATGTTAAAAATTTATGTCTCTTATGTAGGGAATTGGAAGCTTTAAACCAGGGAAGAAGCTAGGTATCGATCGTGAGTACATTTATATATCTTGGAACCTGTCCACTATTTTGCAAAGGTAATATTAATTGAAATGATGTCTCAATATTTAAAATAGCTATAGCTAGTTGTCGCTCCAGTTTTTCCTTAATTTATTGTGCGAAATTTAATTGCAGATGGACCGTGAGGAATGGATGTATCGAAAAGCCGTGTGAGTGCTGAATTTGGAGGGTGTTAAGGAGTTCAAAAAATTGCGAAGGCGACATGGTGAGGAGGTGTAAACTTCATATATTGTCCTTGCATTGATTGCACCAATCGAGGAGATTTAACAACTCATCTCAAATTGAGGACCACCGATTCGGCGTGGCTTCGTGAGGAATTACACATGTTGGATCCATCACGGGAGGCAGTAGTACCCTCCGATATGCAACGAAGATACGGTGGAACCGGATGACGAGTTCTGACTGATATGTTTGAGGAGGATAATTTGGAGCAAATGTTGCGGGATGTGGAGGTAATTACGGAAAGAGAGTTTGAAAAGTTTAAAAGCTTGATAGAAGATTTATGCCAAACCGCTGTTCACAAGGTTGCAAAGCGGAATACACCGAGGTTGGGTTGGTCCTTGCATTGTTCGAATCGAAGGCAAAACACCGTTGGCGAGATACAAGTTTCAATGCACTACTAGTTCTTCTATCGGATCCGCTTCCGAGAGAAGCGAGTTGCCAACAAGCATTTATGAAGCGAAGAAGCTACTATGTCCCATGGGAATGGAAATAGAAAGGATACATGCATGTCCGAATGATTGCATCTTGTATCGTAACGCACATCAGGAGCTGCACGTTTGTCCAATTTGCGGTGTGCCCCGGTACAAACAAAAGGAGAAGCGTAACGACAAGAAGCGTAGAGCCGGGGCAACGACGGTGAAGAGGTCATCACTAAAGGTGCACCGGCCAAGGTATTGTGGTACTTGCCCATCATTCCCCGTCTGGAGCGGTTGTTTGCAAATCCGAGAGAGGCAAAATTATTGCGTTGGCATTACGAGTCTCGAAAGGAAGATGGCAAGGTGAGACACCTGCCGATTCGCTCAATGGAGAAACATCGATTGGAAACATGAGGAGTTTGGTGCGAAATGAGGAACATAAGATTTGGGTTGAGTACCGACGGAATGAATCCGTTTGGTAACATGAGCGATCGTCAAAGACACAGTCGATTCATTGTGTATCTACAACCTCTCTCCTTGGTCAGTGCATGAAGCGGAAGTATATCATGATGTCATTACTAATCTCGGGACCCAAACAAATGGAAATGATATTGATGTGTACCTTGCACTATTGATCGAGGATTTGGTAAAATTGTGGAATGATGGGGTTAAATGCGTGTGGGATGCGCATAAAGAGAGCATTTCACCCTCACGGCTATGGTATTTTGCACCATAAATGATTTCCGGCCCTTGGTAATTTGGCGAGGTTCTGATCGAAAGGAGCCAAAGCGTGTCCTATTTGTGAAGAGGAGATCGAGAGTCTATGGTCAGCATTAATTCCAAGAAAACTCGTATATGGGTCACCGTAGGTTTCTACCTCGAAGTCATCGATCCGTAAGATGGATGACAAATTTGATGGGAAGAGGGAAGTCCGTTCGCACATGACCTATGAGTGGAAGCCAAGTATATTCACGTAGAGGATATCGATGTTCAAGACGGGAAAAGAGTCAGAATCTGCTCGATCCTAGGACCATTTGGAAGAAGAGGTCAATATTCGGGACTTACCGTCTGCATGGAAGGAGTTAGATATCGGCATTGTATTGATGTCATGCATGTTGAGAAGAATGTCTGCGATAACTTGGTTGGCATCTGCTGAACATACCGGGAAGACCAAAGATGGTGTCAATGCTCGTCGCGACATGGCCTACATATGGAATCGTGCCCGGACTTGCGGTGATAGAGGAGGATGGAAAAGGCCGTGACATCTCTGCTGCATGCTACACCCTGTCCAAGAAGGAGAAAGAAGATCTCTGCAAATGTCTCCAAAGTATTAAAGTTCCATCTGGCTACTCCGCGAACATTAAGAAGCTTGTGTCTATGGATGATTTGAAGTTGTTGGGCATGAAGTCCCATGACTGCCATGTCTTGATGACCCAAATGCTCCCAGTTGTAATCCGAAATATTCTCCCAGAGGATGTCAGGTTGGCAATCACAAAGTTGTGTTATTTCTTCAATGCGATCTCCTGCAAAGTTATTGACCCGATGTACTAGACAACTTACAGAGTGAGGTGGTGCGGACTCGTGTGTCACCTTGAGATGCATTTCCCACCGCCGTTCTTTGACGAATGGTCCACCTTGTTGTTCACCTTGTCGAGAGATTAAGATATGTGGACCCGCTTTCCACGCTACATGTATCCGCTCGAGAGGTACATGGGTATATTAAAGTCGACGTGAGGAATCGGTTGAAGCCTCGAGGGTAGTATTGTTGAAGGTTATGGGACCAAGAGGTTATTGAATTTTGCGTGGACTACCCGGGTAAAAGACAAGCAATCGGTGTTCCTATCTCGTCATGAGGGCAGACTTTTTGGTAAAGGAACCGCGGTCCAAACTAATGAGTCCGAGGTTTGATATGTATTGCAAGGCGCATTTCACGATCTTGCGAGAATAAGCATGAAGTTCGCCCATACATCGAGCAGATAAGTTGATATTACGGAAGAGAATCCACAAATGGATGAGTTTCCATCGACAAGAACACAATGATCGATTCTCACATGGTTCAAAGAAAAGCGGAGGTCTC
>JAYEVE010000767.1:0-65268 GCA_036346375.1 Guadua angustifolia
AACCACGATGACTGTTCCAGCGCCACAACAAAAGTTCTCTAACACTATCGCTCATGCCATCCAACGCCGTGCCCAGGTGTCAATCCAATTCAGGCTACTACCTGTAATTGTGGTAAGATCCGCACATATAGAGTCTCAGGTGGAGTTGCAGGTTTTTTTAACACAATGAATTAATTTGAGATACGCTTAATCAAGGAGACTTTGACAAAAAAAACAACATTAGCTGAGTAGACAATTAAATTCAGTATTCAATCACCGTTTGGATTTGCTGCAAAGTTTGGATCATTTGCGCGACCATTATGAGGGCTTCGGCAACAATAATTTTTAAAAATTTGATTACACCCTGATGGTAGCTAACATCAAACTCTTCGGAGTTATATTGTTCAAAAGTGAAGGTTTTGCTCCAATATCAATTTGAGATGAATAATTGAAATGCATGAAAGAGTTAACTTATGCGTGAATACTACAGCATTGTCCGGTTGTCATATCTCGATATGAAGAGTATACTGCAATTATACTCTATTGACGGTGTAAGAGTTACTTTCATCTTAACAATTTTATAGGGGTAGTTTCAAATGTACCATAAAATTTAATTATCTTTAAAGTCGATAGTTTGATGTATGTGATGACAACGCTACCAAGTCGATGCCAAATTTGCACCATACTTAAAAGCCCAACCACCATACATGAGTTCTTCATTGAGATGTGAGAATCCAAATCGACGAATTGTCGGCGGCAAAGCATGCTGAGCTTAGAAACCATCAAAACTAGAACAAGCCCCTTTCAAACGGATCATAAGTTGCAATTCGCCTGGGTTTCAACCTGCGTGGTGTAATTTTGATCGATTTTGATATGAACATGTCACTTCATATATAACTAGCAATAATAGCGCGCTACGCTGCGCCGTTCTGTAGAGTCGATTGGACCCGTCGGCAAATCTATGGGGGTCATATTTTCGGTTTTCATATTTGTTTAAAAAAATAGGTCGTTAGCTATAAACCTTCAAGGAATCTACGTTTTTTTTAGAAAACCACGGTTACAAGCCGTCGTTTGATAAAATTTGTTGAATTTTCGAATTCCGCATTTTTTAAATAAAATGGGTGGGTAGGACTCGCTGGCGAATCCATGGGATATGACAAACCTTCGATGAATCCGCGTTTAATCTACGGGTTCCTCTAAACCTTCGACGAATCTGTGTTTTTTTAAAAAACCGTGGTTGTTTTTTCGCATTTGGGGACATTTGATCGTTTTTTTTGTTTTTTGTGTTTGTTAAAAAAAATGGGTCGTTAGGACCCGCCGGCGAATCTATGGATCGCTATAAATCTCTGAACGAATCTACGTTTTTTTTAAAAAAACCCACGGTTATGACCCGTTGGCAAATCCATAAGTTGTTATAAACCTTCGACGAATCCGTGTTTTTTTTGTCGATGCGTGTTTTATTTAGAAAATTGCGGTTGAATCGCGTTTTTTTTGTTTTTTTTTGTTTGTTAAAAAAAATGGGTCGTTAGGATCCGCTGGCGAATCTACGGATCGCTATAAATCTTTGGACGAACCCACTTTTTTTTTTAAAAAAAAACCCACGATTATGACCCGTTGGCAAATACACAAGTTGTTATAAACCTTCGACGAATCCGTGTTTTATTTAGAAAATTGCGGTTAAATCTGTGTTTTTTTTTTGTTTTTTTAAAAGAAAAGTGCGACCGTTTTTTTATGTATTTCCTCTTTTAAAAGGCTGCTCAGACCCGCGAGCGAATCCATGAACCGCTATAAACCTCCGACGAATCTGGTTTTTTCATTTTTTGGTTTTTTGTGTTTGTTAAAAAAAAATGGGTCGTTATGACCCATCGGCGAATCTATGGGTCGCTATAAATCTTCGGACGAATCTACATTTTTTTTAAAAAAAACCCGCGGTTATGTCCCGTTGGCAAATCCGTAAGATGCTATAAACCTTCGATGAATCTGTGTTTTTTTTGTGACGAAAACATTTTTTCCGGGTTTTTTGGGTGCCGAAAACATTTTTTTCGGGTTTTTTTGGAGACGAAAACATTTTTTCTGAGAAAAACGGAGAAAGGACTTGAACGTAAGAAGCATGGACCTGTTTGTTATTTTTTTGGACCTATTCGTTACCCTGAAAAACTAGAAAAGGCCTTGTTCGCGATTTGAATTTAACGTGAGTCTTTTTCCGTTAAATACCGCGCCAAGGACCTAAACGCGAAGAAAAAATTTTTTTGTCTCACAAAAAATCGCGAAGGACCTATCTATAATGTTGAAGAAGCGGAGGAGCTTTTTCGTAAAATCACCAAAATGACAGGTGGCTCATCTGACCATCCTCCCATCTCTAACGCTATAAAGGGTGTAGCCATAAAAAATGTCACTCAAATCAAATGACGACCGAATCGCAATTTAGGAACCATCTTACGTATACACCAAGCATACGCAGCTTCATGCTTTGGAGATGGCCCGTGTCCAGGCCCGGGCCAGCGTACAGGGCACCCGGCTTGCCCTGGCCGCGAGGCGCGAAAGGACCCTAAGTAACACCGTCATACAACCCGCGCCCACCTGTCTGATGGGCCCCACCCGCCTCGGGCCTCGCACCCGGTACGGCCCCTCGGTGGGCCCCTGCGGCCGTTCAATGACCTGTAAGCCGGAGAGAACTCGCGCAACCGCAGAGTACAAGGTAGCGTTCCGCTGCGCCGTGGGGCCGCTCGACCTGTGGGGCTGGGGAGTCATTCGGTGGGGTGGGCGGTGGAGCGGGCGAGCGGAGGAGCTGGCTGGGGAGAGGACTGTTTGGTGATGCCCCACGCACTGGCGCGTGCGCCCCGAAAGCGAAACCAATCTGAGCCATTGATCCGCTATGGTATCTGTAGCCTGCACCCTCGGGTGCTGCATCGAGCGGCGCCCATTGACCCATTCATAGCCTTCGCTCTTTACGGACCTGAACGGCCTAGCTAAAACGGGATGGCAGTGACAGCGTCACAGCGACGCATCCCACTAGTACGTACCGATATCTCGGCACACATTACGCACTTTGCACGGCTGCACAGTTTTACCTCTTCCGTGGTCTCTTACGCTAGCAGATTGTGTTCGCTCGGCCGGGCCAGCTATAGCTGCGTCATTATCCGAACGGCTAACCGATAGGTGCGTCTTGCATTCCGATTTTGGGCAGGCGACTAAGTATTTTAGAGATCTTAGTAGTAATGGAGGGTTGGAAATGCCTTATCCGAACGGCTAACCGATAGGTGCGTCTTGCATTCCGATTTTGGGCAGGCGACTAAGTATTTTAGAGATCTTAGTAGTAATCATACGCTTTGTCAACACGTAGTAATACTAAACATACACTGACACTGAGTGTTCTGGTGTAATAAAGCTTGTAGAGAAATGAAGTGCTGCTCCGTTTGATCGTGTGCTGCGCACGGGACACGAAGCGAAGCCCATCCAATCAGCAGCCGAAACGCCCCTGGGGCCCTACGACTGACACATGGGCCCTCGACCATTTCGGTCGCTAATGGTTGGCTTAACCCCACCAAAGCACACCCAGGGCGTCGCGCCCGAAGCGCATCCGGCCACTTACGGCCCAAATGACGTGCCGGGCCCACGTACTCCCTGTCCAAACGCCCTAACCAGCCTCTAAACGGGTCTGGACTGGGATTACCGGGTCCCCCGCAGCGAGACCCGCCCCGCGTACGCGCGACCGCGACCTGACACGGGCGCCCTGCGGTCGCTTCGGCTCTTTCCCCAGTGTGCCGCACTGCTACTAGTTAACCAGTAACCACACAAGCGATCGTCCGTCCTCATTCCCCTCAAAAAGGCGAGGGGTGGAGGCGGAGGCGGAGAGAGGCAGCAGCAGCAGTGAGCGCTTGTGGGGAGTTGGAGGAGTCCTAGGGTTTCGGAGACCGCCTCCTCCCGCCTCCGTTCGGCCACCGTGCTCCGGTACCACTCCCGCTCACCAGATCTGTAGCTTTCTCCTCTGGTTTCGTGCGGGCGCGTGGCGTTCGATCGTTTTTTTTTGTTGGGGGGTGGGGGGGGGGGGTGTTGCGGTGCTCGTGTGAGTGTGAGAAGGTTTTGGTGGATTTGGACGGGTTTTCTCGGTGGATTTGGACTGATCTAGCTTTGCAGTGAGCTCAACCGATGGGGGGTTTGGCGATTTGCTCGTGTTCATGTGATCGCCACCGTATTTTTAGGTCAAGCACGAGTGCGGGATGCGAGGTGTGAAGGTGTGTGAGATAAGGAAGCCCTTTTCCTTTCTGTTTGAAGTGCTTACATTGGCAAAACGCTTTTCTGAAGTCTGAACACGATTGCTTGGTTTTATTTCTTTTTGCCACTTATCCTGGTATGGTTGTTAGCTGGTATGATGATTTCGCGCTACGCTGTGGTGTAAAATCGTTTTTTACTCTGTCCATTTGTGTGTGAGCTGCCGTAGCTCGGTAACAGAGAGTGGTTCATCGGGGCTATAGAGGACTGTTTTTGTTGTTGTCTCTGGCTAATAAACGGAGGTAATCGTGTACTTCGGTTGAATGCATTATTAAGAATACTTGAAATTGCAGCTCCATAAGAATGTGGATATGCTGTAGTCTGTGGGCTTACTGTGGACTCCGAATCTTCATTACAAGTGCGAAGTATATTATTTGCTAAGGTCACAGATACATCGGGAAATTCTGTTTGGTGGTGCGCTGACAAGTAGCTGGTAGTTTGGTCGGCTTGATCATGGTGTTGATTGTAGCATTTAAAATATTTGATGCGCCCCCAGCTGATTGTGTTGTAACAGCTATTGCTAGAAATATAATGACATTGCTGAAAGGAACTTAAGAGTCATTGCAAAGTTTTATAGTAGTAGGGTTTTGCTCTTTCCATGTTGTAGACTTGTAGTTGTTGTGGTTCATTTTTAAGTGCTACACATTTCTCATCCATAGCATATACTGGTCGTTTCATTATGTATACATTTCTTTTGGTAGCTTCTGAGCTTCAATATGATTTCCCTCGTTCATTTTCGTTGCCACCATTATGGTGCTATAGTTTATGCATAGGATGTACAGCCTGATGGAGTTATTTCATTTTGTTCTAATGTGGTATTCTGGTGCATGGTTATCACGGCGCCCCGGCGAGGCGAGTCGCCTCCGGGGCGCCTGGACGCCTAGGCGCCTAGGCGAGGATTAGGCGCCAAAAAAATATTCAAGTTAGCATTAAAAGTAGCAGTCAAATAAGTTCCATCTAACAGTCAAATGACTTCTCAGCCCATTCAGCCCATTCCGGCGGCACCGGCCCATGTGGCCCATTGCGTAGCGCTGCACTAGCACTCCTAGCGGCCGGCCGCACGCACGCCCGCACTAGCTCCATTCACACGCGCGGCCGACTTTCGTCTCCCTACTCCCGCTCCTCCCTCTCCATTCACACGCTTGACTCTCTGGTGTCGACTCTCTCTCTGCTGTCCCATTCCATTTGCTCAGATCGGCGATCCTCCCGAGTCCCGAGTCCCGATTGCCGAAGCAGAGGAGCCGAAGTCAGCTGAAAGCAAGAGGAGCGCCGAAGCTCGCCGAAAGCAGAGAGGAGAAGCTTGACGGAGAAGGGAGGCGGAGGAGGAGGGGAAGCGGAGGAGGAGCGGAGGCGAGGCTTTCTGGTGTGGATTGCACGTCCCCTGGTTGTGTGTAAAACAGACCCTATCTTTTTAAAATAAAAGTATAATTCTTTCTGTGTTCTAGAAAAGGTGATTAGTTGATTTTGTTTATTACTTGTTTGTCTACTTTCTTTAGGCTATCGCTTGTAAACCAATTATTTAGGTAACTAGGTAAAAATGAGGCTGCCACACTTTAGATGATACGTCTCTTACTTACATTTTTGTAACCTTTTGCTTGCTAACCTGTTGTTTATTCCTTTCTTGTATGGTACTCGCTAGTTTACAGTTTGCTTCTTTTTTACATGTGCAAATTGTGTTCCTTTACTATGTTATAGTAACTTAGTCTCTTTCTTATTCTCATTATTACAGATTTGATCATGGTATATTTCTCATGTGTTTTCTCTGCAAAGCCTACATGGGGATAACATGCCCCGTTAACACTGCCAATATGCAATATGTTAATAGTTTATCTTCTATTTGTGTTATATTAAATGATAAATCACATCATTTTCTTTATCCCATGTGAGTGTTGCTTTGCCTTCAACAGGCAGCAGTTCTGGCGTTTTTTATTTTCACTAGAAGTCTTAGGCAGTTTTCTTTTGCATGTATTAGTAATATATTTAGGTGTATCATCTTATGCATCATCCGACACCCTTTTATGTCATTTCTTCATATGAGTTGAGTTAGTTATACTAAGGCTTTGTTCGATAATCTGAGTTCCTTGGTGATGAAGTATAAAAAATAAATAATTCACTGCCTGAACAAATTGCAGATGTTTCATTACATGTTAAGGTCGTGCAATTTACTAGGTGCATTGCCATTTTAGTTTTAAAATGATAAATGGACCCAATTCGTTTTATCTGTTAAATATTTGCTTTGTCATGGGCATGGTATTCTATCTTTCTGCTTGAATTTATACTTTGATAATCTGTAGTCTTACAGTAGTACACTTTGGTGTATTCCTGTCTTGACAGCATCCATCATGGTGAGGAAGAAAAGAATTGGCCCTGGCAGCTCTGGAGAGAGTTCTGAGGAGGCTTCAGGAGCTTCTGGGCAGGGTTCCTCACAGCGAGCTGAGAGAGCTCCTCAACAACATGGGGGAGGACGTGGTTGGGTACCTCATCAGGGTGGCCGTGGTGGTGGTCAACACCAGGGTCGTGGTGGACATTATCAGGGTCATGGAGGGCCACATCATCCAGGTGGTGGGCCACCTGAGTATCAGCCCCGTGAGTATCAAGGACGTGGTGGTCCACGTCCCAGAGGAGGTGGAATGCCGCAGCCATACTATGGCGGGCATAGGGGAGGTAGTGGTGGACGCAATGTTCCCCCAGGTCCATCAAGAACAGTTCCCGAGCTGCACCAAGCCCCACACGTCCAATATCAAGCCCCGGTGGTTTCACCATCCCCATCAGGAGCTGGCTCATCCTCTCAGCCTGTGGCAGAGGTGAGCAGTGGACATGTCCAGCAACAGTTTCAGCAACTTGCCATTCATGGCCAAAGTTCGACCAGCCAAGCCATTAAACTGGCACCACCATCAAGCAAATCAGTTAGGTTTCCATTGCGCCCTGGAAAGGGTACATTTGGGGACAGGTGTATCGTGAAGGCCAATCATTTCTTTGCAGAGCTGCCTGATAAAGATCTTCACCAATACGATGTATGCTCCTCGCATGAAGTTTTATTCCCTCTCCAGAGATTTTATTTATGATTTCTGATCACCAAATCTCGTTTACATCAGGTGTCTATAACTCCGGAGGTTACTTCACGTGGTGTCAATCGCGCTGTCATGGGAGAGCTAGTAAAGCTGTATAGACAATCTCATTTGGGTGGGCGTCTACCTGCCTATGATGGAAGGAAGAGCCTCTATACTGCTGGGCCATTGCCATTTACTTCTAGGACATTTGAAATTACTCTGCAAGATGAGGAAGATAGTCTTGGTGGTGGTCAAGGCGGGCAAAGGTATGCTATTGCTGTCATATCTGTACCTAAATATATTTAAAATTTTCTACTGACATTCCTTTTGTTTTAAGGCGCGAGAGACTATTCAGGGTGGTGATCAAATTTGCTGCTCGTGCCGATCTCCACCATTTGGCTATGTTTCTAGCTGGGAGGCAAGCAGATGCACCGCAGGAAGCTCTTCAAGTGCTTGACATTGTGCTACGTGAATTGCCTACTGCCAGGTAATCTTGGGCTAACCATGTGCTATTTTATTGTTTTTCCCGTGGCATGTCCTAAAATTTATTTGCATTTCACTTCTGTAGGTATTCTCCAGTTGGCCGATCATTTTATTCTCCTAACTTAGGGAGACGTCAGAAACTTGGCGAGGGTTTGGAAAGTTGGCGTGGTTTTTATCAAAGTATAAGGCCTACACAGATGGGGCTTTCTCTGAATATTGGTTAGATGGCACCATTTCCATCTTTATTTTTCCTTTTGTATCACTGTTAATTTGTCAATTGTCATGCATGATGGGTGATGGTTACAGACTATTCTAGTTTACAGAGCATGTGGCCATAGGTTACAGAATGGCCATTGGTCTTGTCTGACATATTGAGAGTACTTGGTGTTTCTTCTTGCAGATATGTCTTCTACTGCATTTATCGAGCCTCTCCCTGTGATTGATTTTGTTGCCCAGCTTCTGAACAGAGACATCTCAGTTAGACCATTGTCTGATTCTGATCGTGTGAAGGTTTGATTCATTACTTGTCTTACCTTTGTTGACCGTGAGTTTGGTATATGTTGAGTTACAATAATTATTCTTCCCCTGCAGATTAAAAAAGCCCTACGAGGTGTGAAGGTTGAGGTTACACATCGAGGAAACATGCGTAGGAAATATCGTATATCTGGCCTAACTTCACAAGCAACAAGAGAGTTATCGTATGTGCTTCTCCCTAGCTTATATGTGAAAGATCACTTATGCTACTGCAGATGTGTGGATCAAAGGATAATGTGTTGACATGATTTGGTTGATATTCCTGTCATAGATTCCCTGTTGATGATCGCGGCACTGTGAAGACTGTGGTTCAATACTTCTTGGAGACATATGGTTTTAGTATTCAGCACACGACTTTGCCTTGCTTGCAAGTGGGCAATCAGCAAAGACCAAATTACCTGCCTATGGAGGTTAGTATGTTTAATGACTTTGATTGCATTGATGTATTGTGCTATGTTCATCTATGCAAATGTTTTCTAGATGCTACATCCAGCTTCAACATATTGTCACAAGTAGTTTATGACTTCAAAATATCAGGTTTGTAAGATTGTTGAAGGACAACGTTATTCGAAACGACTCAATGAGAAACAGATAACTGCTCTACTGAAAGTGACTTGCCAGCGCCCGCAAGAGCGTGAGCTGGACATCTTGCAGGTGACCGTTGATTGTATTTTTTGGCGCAAGCTGTTTCAACTGTGTTGTATTACAATATTGCCTACTGGCATTCTGTGTCTGTTTCATTTATGAATTGATATGTTTATGTAGCTGTTTGGTGTTTTTCCAGACTTTTATGTTGACATGTTTGTCCAATTTGATGTGTCCAATTTTCTTTGACATGTTATTTAGATGTCTATATGGCATTTTATTGCAATTAAAGCTTCTGTAATGTTTTTTTAAGTTTTTGTTTATGGGATCACTACACATACATTCTTGTGCATCCGAAACAGGTTTTGACAGTAGGGGCTCTATGAGATACTTAGTTACTGTGATCTCTTGTCATGTTGCCATAGTTAGATTTCAGTGTCTTGTTGGATTGAGTGACCTATAGATATACATTTTAAAATAAATGATAATTACTTGATGAGTAATTGTTACTGTCAAAATCACATATTTGTGGTTAAGAGTTCCATTTAATATCTCTATTTGTCTGAACTGGTCTTGTGTCTGTAATGATTACATACTCTGGAACACATAAAGATGCTGGTGCTTATGCTAGTATTTATTAGCTGTCATCTTCCCCAGGGTTAAATAACTAAATTGGCATCCTAAATCTCATCCTTGTTTTGTTTTTTCCTCTTTTGATCAGACCGTGCATCACAATGCATACTATGAAGATCCATATGCTCAGGAATTTGACATAAGAATTGATGAGCGGCTCGCATCGGTTGAAGCTCGTGTTCTGCCTCCGCCAAGGGTAAGTCAATTTTCAGTTGCATTGATTTTCCATATTGGGCATATGTTGTGGATGGTCGATGACTGCATTTTGCTTCTTTTTGTTAGCTTAAATACCATGACAGTGGCAGAGAGAAGGATGTCTTGCCAAGAATTGGCCAATGGAACATGATGAACAAGGTATGCCTTGATAAAAACGTCATGAGAAATCAAATAAGATCATTCTTACTGTGAATGTCTTCAGTTGCGTGCGTTTTTTTCGCTTATGGGTACTATTCTCCAAGGCAGTTGCCAGCGGCACCTACGCCCCACCCTTCCCCTCCTGCATGGCCCGTCCTAGCTGATTTATCTGCCTAGGCAGACACCTAGCCTGCCTAATCGGCGATTAGGCGCTAAGTGCTGGTCTGCCTCCTGACTAGTGTCGTGGTGAGCACTGCTTGTGGGAACATAAAAGTGGAAAGCAACTAGGAAACAGTTATTGTCTAGTTTTGTTGCGGCGTGCAACTTTAGTAAATATAGATGGCCACCGAAGTTTCGTTGCTGTTATGTAACTCTGTATTGTTCTGGTCATATCTTTATGTCGCAATTTCTGGAGGACCGAGTAGTTTCATATGAAAACATTTTGGGAGGGATTCTGCGTGATATGCTTCAAAGCCCTATAATGAATCTCTGCATTATCTGGCATTTTCCTTCATGTTGTTTGCTTTTACTCAGTAACTAACCTGGTCGCTTGTTTAGGACCAATGTTGTACGCCACTGCAAATTAGTCATTTGGGTGCATGCCCCTGTGCCATAAGCATTTCTTTGACCTAGATATGCATCTTTTTTTACCTGTTGGTGGCACTTAGTTTTACTACATATTCTCTTTTTGTATGATTTTATGTTTGTAACTAGTTTGCATATAGTCATATGTGTATTTGCTCTATTTTCTTGTAGAAAATGGTCAATGGTGGGAGAGTTAGCAACTGGGCATGTATTAACTTCTCTCGAAATGTGCAAGATAATGCTGCCAGGGGTTTCTGTCATGAACTGGCTATCATGTGCCAAGTATCTGGAATGGTATGTTTCTGTCATCCAAATAGCATTCCATGTTTACCACTTTGGTTATTTTGTAGCCTTTGCTCTTCATATTCTCTCTCTCTCTCTAGGACTTTGCACTTAAACCTGTGCTGCCCCCAGTTACTGCAAGACCTGAACATGTGGAAAGAGCACTAAAGGCACGTTATCAAGATGCCATGAACATACTCAGACCCGAGGGCAGAGATCTTGACCTGCTGATTGTAATACTTCCGGATAATAATGGATGTCTTTACGGTATGTTCTCTTCCAAAAGACAATTGGACATTGCCCAGTGAATAACTTTAGTCATTAATATTCTTTTCATTCTGCAGGGGATCTTAAAAGGATCTGCGAGACTGATCTTGGGTTGGTGTCTCAATGTTGTCTGACAAAACATGTTTTTAAGATGAGCAAGCAGTATCTTGCAAATGTTGCCCTTAAAATTAATGTTAAGGTATTTTGTTGAGCTCCAACTATTTCATCCTAAATGTACACCTATTCTTAGTTTCTTCTGTTTCCCCCTCTTTTCAGGTGGGGGGAAGGAATACTGTGCTTGTGGATGCTTTGACAAGGAGGATTCCTCTTGTTAGTGACAGACCAACAATAATATTTGGTGCTGATGTTACACATCCTCATCCTGGAGAAGATTCCAGTCCTTCGATTGCAGCTGTAAGTGCAGCACTTGTTACAATGAACACATATTTGAAGTTCTGCTAAGTTGTAATGGAAGTTTTGCTATTTTTGTTACAATATTATCCCCTCCTCTAGGTGGTTGCTTCACAAGACTGGCCTGAGGTCACTAAGTATGCTGGATTAGTGAGTGCCCAAGCCCATCGCCAAGAGTTGATACAGGACCTTTTCAAAGTATGGCAAGATCCCCAAAGAGGAACTGTGACTGGTGGCATGATCAAGTATGATGTTATAAGATATATTCAGTCCTCTACATTTGGATGCCGATATATGTATATAAATTCTGTTGAATATCCAGGGAGCTTCTTATTTCTTTCAAGAGAGCAACTGGACAGAAACCCCAGAGGATCATATTCTACAGGTTCTTATCCTTGTCTCTTGGGCATCTTTGCTTAGTATGACTGTCGATATATTAAACATCTGTTGTTTTCAGGGATGGTGTTAGCGAGGGGCAGTTCTATCAAGTTTTGTTGTATGAGCTTGATGCCATTAGAAAGGTACAGTTACTTCGACCACACATGTTTGGCAATATCCTTCATCTTTTCTCTGAGTATCATTGCTGAACTATGGATGTAGGCCTGTGCATCCTTGGAGCCCAATTATCAGCCTCCAGTTACTTTTGTAGTTGTCCAGAAACGTCACCACACTAGGCTGTTTGCTAATAACCACAATGATCAGCGTACTGTTGATAGAAGCGGGAACATACTGCCTGGTTAGTTGTTGGTGCACTTATGTTTTTTGTACTTAGCTCATATATTTTGAATCTGATCATCCTGGAACTGAACCCTTTCTTTACCTAATGTAGGTACTGTTGTTGATTCGAAGATTTGCCATCCAACTGAGTTTGATTTCTACCTCTGTAGCCATGCTGGCATTCAGGTTGCCTTTCATTTCCTCACAATTTCTTTATTTGATGGAATGTGTTGATTGGTGATTTAAATCTCAGTACCTTTCAGGGAACAAGCCGTCCTGCTCATTATCATGTTCTGTGGGATGAGAACAAATTTACTGCTGATGAGTTGCAAACTCTCACAAACAACTTGTGCTACACGTAATTTACTGTTCCATCAGTCAAATTTTTATATGCACTAACCTGGCCAGTTAAACATTTTTTCCACTCTTGCAGGTACGCTAGGTGCACCCGTTCTGTATCAATTGGTAAGTCCAACTTGAAAACATTCCCTTCAATTTCTTGACTACCCTAGATGCGATATGCTGTTGCTCTTGTGAAACCAATGTTGTCCATTGGTTGGTTGCTTGCAGTGCCTCCTGCATACTATGCTCATCTGGCAGCCTTCCGAGCTCGCTTTTACATGGAGCCAGAGACTTCTGACAGTGGGTCCATGGCGAGCGGTGCTGCAACCAGCCGTGGACCTCCACCGCCTGGTGCGCGCAGCACCAGGGCTGCTGGGAATGTTGCTGTTAGGCCTCTCCCTGCCCTCAAGGAAAACGTGAAGCGTGTCATGTTTTACTGCTAAGATGGGGTGGTTCCACCAAGGAATTGCCCATCGTATTTTAAGTATTTGCACTGTATGTCATTATTCAAACCTAAAATATTCGACTGATTTGGGTATTAAGTATTGTATTTTATGGGTGACGACGTGAGAACACCGCCATGCTTTCGTAATTCGTAGTACTGTATTGCTGTGCTGCATGAACTGCCTGTATAACCATCTAACCTTCTAAGACTGGTATTGAATGTATTGATGAACCATTGAACCTATGTTGTGCAAGCATTACTGGTCTGTTCAGAAATCCTTCTGGTTTGTGTTGTAATCTTTGATCATGTTGGTTGGTCATATGCTGTTTATGATAAGTCATTTGCTTAGGGCTTATGCTTTTGTTGTGTCTTTATTATGACATTTGATTAGCAGGATGCCCGATGCCAGGATCAGAATAGAAAATTGCATGTGCATGATGCAAAGAATTCCAAGTATTGATCTGTCTTGAAGGTCACGCTGGTATCCAAACAGAACCAAGAAAGGAAGAACAAAGGCACGAAGTAAAACAATCTCAGGGGAGAAAAGGTCGAAATGGTTTATTATGCTTATTTATTACCCTCTGGCCGGAATTGCTTATGTTTAAGGCGAATTTTGGTTCAGGGAAGGAATGAAGGATGCAGAGATCTACGTCAAACTTGCATTGTGCAATCCATATTCCATACCGACATAGAATGTCTAATGTTTAAAGGAAGAAAAAAGTAAGGAGAATGCAGTTATCCAGGCTTTTGTTTTTGTCCTATAGAGAAAACCTTCGGCCAAAAAAAAAAAAAAGAAATGAAAAACAAAATCTTCTGTTTCTGATTGCCGGTACATACGGTAAATGTTGTATTAAATAGATCCGGTCCGGCTGTTTGCGGAAAGGTGTGACACCTGTGAGCCTGTTGTCATGGTGTGTTCGTCGGTGATGTTTGCATTCTTGCTACGTTTGCATCCGAGTTCAGCTCCGCGATCTTCAGATGTGCGGATCTCTGCCTACCTGCAAGGACAACCTCGCTTTGTGCACTTCGCTTTTTACTGACTAATGTGCCATACATCATGCCGCTTTGTCCTAGTCCGGCTGGATTATTCACCTGATAGTACCCCTACATAAGTATTCCAACATCCAAGCACGCACAACAGTGTACTAATATAGGGAAAAGGTGAAGGCAGGCTGTTGCATTGCAGTAGCACTAGCACGGCGCCTCCGTTTGCCTTCTTAACACCCGAGCCACGCAGCTGCGTAGCCCGCCAGAATAGTTGACTGCACCACAGTGCCCAGGTAACAACCGACCAATAGCGTACTGTCCTGACGAGAACATCAAACGCTTTGTTCGAACATGTAAAAGGCAGATTTCTTCTCCCATATCTCTAGCTTCCCGTTGCAAAGAACTACCCGACTTTTTTTCGGGTATGAAACACATGCTGTGTTTACAGTTCATTTGACAAGTAAATTTAAGTGAAATAGGCCGGAGTTGAAAAGGAAACAACAAGAAGAATTGGAGGAAAAATCCTGGTTCCTGCAGTTCCAAACGGCGAAGGCGGCGAGGACATCTGGAGCAGCCAATCTGTTTCTTGTTTAGTTCTTGTCACGCCCCTACCATTTCAGCGGGGAGCCAATGGCACGGGAGCGTGGTGCTGCCGTGCAACTCTGGGCGGCTCAGGTCAGGGGGACAAGTAAGAAGTTAAAACCAAGAGAATTTTTACAGTGCACAACATAGGTAGTAAATACTTATAGTAGGAATTAAATCTAACCATCCATTTTTAAAGGGTATTTTAGACTCTTTCCATCTATTCAGCAATGGCATTTTAGACTTTTCCTAATTTGTTTTATTGCTTGCCCTAATTTTGTTTTTCCGCCGCCAGCCTCAGTTTTGCTCTCACGGGCTTGCCTCGTTCGTCGCCTGACCTCTCCACCTCCGGCGAGAGCTGGTTGCGCCCGGTCAAGACGACTTCCGGACCGCCGGAGCTCTGACGCTATTGCCGTCGATTCACATGCCGTGCCGCTCGATGAGCTACCGCAGCGCGTCGTCCTCCTTGGGGGTCCACGTCCGCCGCCGCCCTTGTACGCGGGCGCCTTCCTGTGGCATTATTTCCGCCGCCGCCTTGTCATGCTTGTGTCATTGCCGCTGGCACCAATCTTTGTTTTACCCTTCCTTTTCCGTTGGGCTCCGCCTTGCTGGTTCGTTTCGAAGGCGCGGCCGGAGCCCTCGCGGTTTCGGTGGACTGTGCGGCCGGTGACCTCGTGGTAGAAGGGTTGACGGCGAGGCCTGCACCCCTTCTGGTTCGTGTGTACACGACACGAGTCGATCCCTCGTGGGTAAGCGACGTCGACGCGGCCGTAATTGGTGAGCTGCCGCCGGTGCCTAGCTGTTGTTGCATCTGCCAAGGAAGAATTGTGCACTTTCGCCGCTGCACGTCCCTGGAACGAGAGCACAGGTAATTCTTGCTTGCGATTTATGATATCGTATTGATCAATTGCGAAATTATGATTGATCTTTTTTTGTCTGTAGTTTACTGTAAGAATAGTTAGAATTGCGAAAGGAATGTGTGAGCGACCCAAAAAATTTTAGGCAATGTTTGTTATGCTCTATTATTCATAAGAACTGTGACGGACCGCCCTTTTCAGGGGGTGCGCATAAATACCTTTACAGCCACCCAGGAATTCAGCTGTAGGTAACCAAGTGTACATTGCCTGCTGAAATAGCAAAAGCGAACATTTTATAGATAAATTACGGGCCTAACGGCAAGAGTTTTACAAGAGGTGTGAACAGCACCGAATACATTACAAAAGATCTACAGGAAAGGCTCGAACAGATAGACCAAAGCCTTCAAAACCAAATATCGTCACCATCTACGCTCTTCTGGAAACCATCGTCTTCGTGAAATTCTAAAAGAGGTTTTAGGAGCAAGGGTGAGTACACAACCGTACTCAACAAACCACACGGAATTTCTGAATATTACATGCAAGGAATTTTCAAGGTATTGGCACTAGTTTAGCATTTGGTGGATGCATGTACAGATATTTAGTCCTTAAACATATTACATTTGAAACACAAACCAATAAAGCATAATCCACACCATCCACAACTTCCGTACCACAGAGTTATTAACAAAATCCTGGTTACGGTTAATTTATTATTAAAACTACTCAAGCTCAGTTACCGGAATCACCCGAAATTAACCCAGCTTCATTAACCGGAAGCACAGCGTATTTGAATACCATTTGGTTCACTCTGCAGAGCTACTCAACTTTACCCACAAGATAATCAACGACCATTAATGCCACCGGATCAACACGCAACTTTTATGCGTGTGGCCCGACCGAGATTAACATAACCTTTCATTGATTTCCCCGTCTTTAGCTCCTACCCAGTAGACAGTGCAAATCCCCAGCCCCCAGATGCCCACGGGCCAATGCGGGCGGCGCGAACTGGCCAACTGAGGAATGCCTACCGTTATGAGAACCGGCAATGGCCGCACCATTCCGTTCCACCCCCAACCCACGCGATACCACCTGTAGGTATTCTAAGGGAAAAACAATATCTTCAGACTCGTTGGATCAGTCAGCAGAGTCGACCGCCCAACTTGTGGTTGAGAGAGGACTAAGTTATTTACTTTGCTCAAGGGGTTGGTCCTTAATTGCCGAAGACCAGCCCAACACACAAAACAACACCGGTACCACTGTACCCAACACACATCACATGGGGCCTGGTCATCAATTGGGGGCTGGGCCGCAACCACCTTCCGTGGTCCCCCCAGGCGATCCCCCAACTGTAGCAGTTTTAAAATAAACTCCAAATCGACATTCGGGGTTTTTGAGTAATTGAATAAAAGTAGAGATTATAGTTTTAACTATCCTACGTGGTTCATTTCATGATAATCTAGGGTTGACAAATGATTATGGCGTAATCAACATGGTTTTAATCAAGGGGGTGGGTTTTAACTAATCATGTCATTCTAAATTAGCTCTTTTTAAATTGTTACTCTATTTACGAGCAAGTGCAAATAACTACATCTAGATATACAGTAAATATACGGAAAATGGGATTCAACATGTTCAAAGGAGTGTGGCTTGCCTTGCGGAGTTGAGGGTTCGCCTAGCGAGACGTAGTCGACGTCGAGTCTGGACTTGAACTGCTCTGGCTCCTGGTACAGTTCCAAAGTTAGCTCCTGCCCTGGGATTTGCTCCGAGAGTCGCTCCGAAGTCGGATCTAGCGCGAAAAAGCGAAATCCAATAAATAAACGAGCAGCACAATAAAGGAAAATAAAAACTGAAAAAGAACGAGAGAGAAAATGGCCGGAACAGGTCTCGGGGGCATTTTTGGAATTTTCTGGACATAGTATGGAGAAACGGAGATCATTTTTGGACTCAGTGGCTCGAACGGATCAAGAATATATATTTTTGGCTATTTTTGGGGAATATTTGGGATTTTTGGGGATTTTTTTGGAATTTAAAACTAATTTTCGGATTTTAAATAAACTAAAACCTGAAAATAAATTAAAAGGAACAACTGTCTTGAATGGGCATACAGTGCTTTCGAATTCGACCATAACGCAAATGCACGCTGAGAGAGAGCCAGCCATTACAAAAGCGTAGAAGGTCGACAAAGGGGACCTGGTCAAGTTGAGAGATCGGCGACGCGGGTCTGATCGGGCAGCAACGGAGGGGAAATGAGGCGCTGGCGAGAGGCGAAAGAATCCGGCCGGCGCTGGAGAAGATGATCGGCATACGGGCGAATTAGCGGCTTGGACGGGGAATGAGGTGGCGGCGAAGGATGAAGAGCTCACGGGGGACTCGACGGTGGGCGAGAGTGGCCGGGAGGGAGAGTGGAGCGGCGGGACGGCGTGCGGCACCGGAAATGGGGGAGAGAAGATGTGGCGCGGCGCGGGGAGAGCACCGGAGTTGGAATGGGTAAGCGGGGAAGAGTGAGGGAGGCGTTGCGGTGCGGGGCGAGTGAAAATGGGGTGAGGGCGGGGCTATTTATAGCCCGAGGCGCGGAGGGGAGAGAAGCGGCCGGAGGAGAGAGATTGGTGTGTAAATGACATTTCTCTCATAGTATATCAATCAAGTCTAAAGTAATGTAGAAATCAAGGAAATAGTGGAAGTTGTCTATGTGTAGTTCATTCGTTATTTCCTAGCTTGTCCCAAATATTATGAAAATCCATGTCAAATCAGTCCCACATAATTGTTATGTGTTCAGGCGTGATATGTCTTATTTGTCATCTCTGTTTAATTGGAAGCTAATTTGGTTGTTATATGCCTTATGCAAGGCAGTAAATAACTGTAGAAGATGGGTGGTAAGCATGTTAGCTTAGAGGAAATGGCAGAATTTGACATGGTGGTAAATCAGTCCTTCAAAAGTGAGCAAGATGGTTATGATTACTACAATGCATTTGCAAAGTCTAAAGGTTTTAGTATTAGAAGGTCTACTGTCAGGCATAAGAAAGGAACCAATGAGATTTTTTTGGAGGCGATTTTGTTGTTCTGGTGAAGGTTATAGAGAGAGAAAATATTTTGAAAGAACGGATTAGAAAAGGGAGCCGCGAGCACTAACTCGTTCAGGATGCTTGGCAAAGCTTGAAATCGAGCTATCTGAAGAACACGGTTTATGGTATGTAAAAAATTATGTGGATCAGCATGATCATGTACTAGCGAAGCCAGATCAAGTAGTTTTCTTACGGTCTCATCGTGTGTTGAGTGATGCTAAAAAATCCGAGGCTATTGAATTAGGAGTTGGTGGGCTTCGTATAAGCCAAATTATGGGAGTTATGGAGAAGACTCACGGTGGTTATGACAAGGTTGGGTTTGTATCCCGAGACCTGTACAACTTCTTTGCAAGGCACAAGAAGAAAAGGATTGAAGGTAGTGACGCTGATTTTGTGTTGAGCCATATGAATGCAAAACAAGAGGAAGATGCCGATTTTTTCTTCAAATATAATGTCAATGTTGAAGGACGTCTGAAAAATATATTTTGGGCAGATTCTCAATCTCAGATAGATTATAGCGCCTTTGGTGGTTGTGTGGTTTTTGACAGTACATACCGTGTGAACCGTTACAATCTTCCTTTTGTTCCTTTCATTGGAGTTAATCATCATCGTAGCACTGTTGTTTTTGGATGTGGTATCATTTCGGATGAGACTGTTGGCTTTTATGTATGGCTGCTTGAGGCTTTTTCGGAGGCAATGCACCAGAAGCATCCGAAGTCAATGATCACCGATGGGGACAATGCAATGTTAAAGGCAATCCACATGGTTATGCCTGAGACAGATCATCGGCTTTGCAGTTGGCACATCGAGCAGAACATGATACGTCATCTCCGTGATCCGAAGCTTAGCGAATTTAGAAAATTCATTTACCATGGCATGGAAATTGATGAATTCGAGAGGTGTTGGGTCAAGTTCAAGGAGAGGCATGGAATCTTGGAAAAGGACCTATGGATTTTCAAGATGTACGAACTAAGAAAGCGGTGGGCGACGGCCTACACTAAAGGGAGATACTTCTTGGGAATGCAGAGCAATCAACGAAGTGAAAGTTTGAACTCAAGGCTTCACAAGCATCTAGACCGGAGAATGTCACTCGTCAATTTGGTGGAGCACTATGAGTTTTGCTTGTCACGTATCCGTAGGAATGAGGCTGAATTGGATGCAAAAGCTTCGCAGTCAGTCCCATTCACTAAAATAACTGCTGACCCATTAGAGAAAATTGCTGCGCGTATTTACACACCAGTAATTTTCAAGAAGGTAAGGGAGGATATTAGGGAACAATTGGAATGGCAAGTTACAGAGGTGACGCAGGAAGATGGGTTTGTGAGATATGAAATTGCCTTAAAAGCTAAAATGCAAGATCGAGTTGAAGTCTGTTGTACTTTTGATAGGTCCTTGTTGAAGAGTGCTAACTGCCATTGTCGGAAGATGGAGTACGAAGACATCCCTTGCGCACACATTTTTATTGTTGTGAAGTATCTCGGTTTAGACACCATACCTCGTTGCCTAGTTAAGGTCCGGTGGACCTTGAGGAAAAGCACCTTCTGTAACAACACTCTTTTTTGTTGCTACTGTGACCCTAGCTGTTTACCAAAGGTTGTGCTGCTGCTTGAGAAGTTTTGTTGGTGACAGGCAATTTAAGGTTTCATGTATCCCATATTTTCACAACACTGGCAGACATTTATTGTAAGCACAATATTATTATTTTAGAGAAGTTAAATATAATGAAACTACACAATGTATCAAACCAACTTGACAAAAATCCAGGCTAGATGACACTAAGTCACTAACCAGGATTTGAAGAATGGCGTGACACCGATTTCACACTCCCAGTGTGTCCTGACACAACACCAACTCATTTCCTGTTTTCCACGCTCCATATCTTTACCTCATTCAGAACAAACAATCCCAATGAGATTTTCAAAACAAAAATAGGGAGCAAATTCATTGTAACTATGATATACTAAACAAACTGATTGATCAAGTTGCATTACTCACAGTTTGATCACCTGATGCAGTCAGTATTGGGGATCCCTCCTCAATAAATAACACACAAAGTTGTAACTTTGTCAGAAAGACACAAACACTGCTGAGAACCAACTAAGGGATAGCCTAGATTTCTTTAACCTGTTTCAAGTATTACAAAGCAAGTGGGTTTACCTTGATCCAGCACACATCAAAGATTGCATTGTTGTGACCAACCCAATCGGACACCCTCGTTTCGCCTGCAAGAAGAGCACGATCTCAGAATGGAACAAATCGCACCAGCCACCCAATTTGAACCCCCCAAAACACCCAGAATCTAAACCAGATAGTGGGCACACTAGATCAAAGTGGAGAAAAATCTAATCAACCTGACTTCTCTAGGGACGAAGAGCTGGACGGGAGGCGCCAGCGTTTGTCGTAGATGCCAACATACCCATCCTCGTCGGCGACCGCCAGAAGGTGAGAGATTTGGACGGCCTAGAGAAAGGCGAGTTCAATTCATCGAACGGTCGGTCTCCGCAAATCTAAGCATTCGATGTTGCAAAGTGCAAGAATAGGAAGGGGATCTTGGGTAGTCCGTGGTAGGGCACACGCACCTTGCAGAAGGAGATGGCGAAAGGGATGGCGGGGTTGCCGGAGTGGTCGACGGTGATGACCCCGCTGCTGCGGCCGCCGGGGTCGAAGGAGAGGTCGGAGAGGTATGGGAGCCGTAGAGCGGAGGCGCGGGACCCCCTGGCGCCGCTGAGCTCTCGGCCCCGAAGGCCGCCGAAGAAGGCTGGGGAGGTTTGTGGCCGTGTCGCCATTGGGGAGAGATGGAGAGAGAGAAGGGGGAACAATACGGACGACGACGGAGTGGCTAAGCTTCAGCTCATCGCCTGGTAATTCATTTACTATTTTACCCCTCCATAAGACTGTCGAGTGGCTACTGCCTTCAAACTTTTTTTTACGTTTCTACCCCTTGTAAGTTCAACCTTCATTAGTTATGGTTTTGGTGTTAATGACAAATCTAATCTTGTGTTAATGACAAATCCAATATTGAGTTTATCCCCTAATGCGATAGTGTTATTGATGACAATCTTATATCGAGACTAACATGTTTGTTTAGAATATCTTTGTTTAGTCTCATCGCATTGAAAAATGGAAAACCCGAGGTATGTATGCATATTCATTATAGTATTAATTACATACTTTGGATTCAAGTTAAAGTATGAATGTCCCCGTTATATTAACCACAAAATGTGCATTATGGTTCTCAATCTATATATTACACGGATGCATATATTTAGGGGGAGTTTGTAGTTTAACTTGAAAGTCTCTTTGTATTGATCGATTCGTTGTTGACACATATAAGGATCAAGACAAAGAAACTAAATCCTTGAGTATATATTTGAATTGCCTAGTTAAAGTATACTCATGGTAATATAGGATATACTCCAATGTAATCAAATTGAATATGTGCATATTATCTCCAAGTCAATCATATTTATGCACATATACATGTGGGGTGTATTCTATAGTTGATGATTTAGAGTAATGATCATTTCCATACAATTTACATATAATGGATCATTACTTTCCATCAACATGAGTATATGAAAACTTGTGTAGTTAATATATACTCATATCAATTTAAATGATAATTTAAATTGAGTTCATTTGTCTTAATTAATTATTAAAGAACACTTCATCATGTGTTGATGGTGTTTTGTGATTAATTAAGGATAAATGAATAGTTCTTAAGTATAATAAAGCATGAGTTGCATTATTGTACTTAAGACACAATTAAATCATTTCAATTGATTTAGGTTGTGCTCAATTGATCTAAAGGCATCCATTATGTGTTAATGGAGTGCAAGAGATAATTGGGACAACCATGCATCTTGGACTAACTATTTTATGAGTTGTGATTGAGTTGGGTCCAAAGATGGATGAGATGATGAGAACGGGACAAGGACGACATCATGAGGTGTTGGGCGTCAAGAGTGGATCCCGAAGAGGAGTCGAGTGAGATCCCGGGGGAATATCAAAGTGAAGATCATAAAGACCCCAAAGGGGATTGTTTGCGCGCGGCGGCGAAGGTATAATTAGATAGGCTAAGGACTTTATAGTCTTTGAGTCTAAGGTTTTATCGCCGTGCTATTAAGAGGGGTTGCTTCCTAGCTTGAGCTTCATCATGTGTTGGTGATCTCAATCCGCGTTCACTCAAGCTCAACCATTTGGATTTGGTTTTTGCATAAAGTTTAACCATTTGCCATGTGTTGCGAATGGGTTAAAAGTTATGCTTGGTTGTTTGGTTTATGCTCCGATTTGCATATGTTGCAAAGAGGAAGAGCATTTGTATTTGGTTTTCGCATAAAGCTTTGATTTGCATGTGTTGCAAATAGGATAAGCTAATGCGTTGGCTCTTGCGTGAAGTTCACTTTTGCATGTGTTGCATTAGTTGAAGCTTCACGTTTTGGTTCGAAAACAAATCTTTAATAAAACCTTGGTGTTGCTTGGAGCTAAGTTTTGCATGTGTTGCAAAAGGAGAGAGCTCAAGCATGTTTTGGTGATTGTGGTTGTGTATGTGCTAGAGGCTCTCATGTGTTGTGAGTAGAGAGCACATATGTTTGATTTGGTGTTTGTGTGTTCGTATGGAGCTAGAGGCTTGCATGTGTTACAAGTAGAGAGCTCATACGGTTGAATTGGTTTTGATGTAAAGTTGGTTTTGGAGTTGCATGGAACTAGAGAATTGCATGTATTGCAATTAGAGAGTTCATGCATCGTGATTTTATGTTGCTTGGAGCTAGACTTTTGCATGTGTTGCAAAGAGTAGTGCTCAAGCATGAAATAGGTTTAATGTGTTATTTGCAAGTTAGTTGTCGAATAAACCGAGGTTTATGAGTCCGGAATCCCGAGAGCATGTGAGTGGGGCTTGCAACGGGTGTTGGCAAGTTGACCGGGTCTTGTGTTGACCTTCACATGGCTAGGGGGATTAATCTCATAAACTCGAGTTTGATTTGCTTAATACATTTTGCAAATAGTTCTTGAGTTGTTGGCGAAATGTGTTTTCGTCATTTGGAGTTGGTTGCGGTTGTGAAAATGTGTTTTGCAAATGAGCCTTGGAATTATGCGTGTCGATCCTAGAGCATGTGTTGGCATTTGCAAATGTGTTTTGCAAAGTGTCGGGGTCATGTGTTGATCCTTACATGGCTAGAGGGTTGGACGCGTAAGTTCGGTGTTTGTTTGCGAAATGCGTTTTCGCAATTTGGTCGAATTCCTTGAGTGTGAGCTAAAATGGTGCAAATGTGTTTTGCACGTGTATATGATCATGTGTTGATCATTTCTTGGCTCAAGGAATGGGTATTTGGTTTCCGGAGAAGAGAGCGCGAAAAACCGGAGCGGAAATCTGTAGGGGGCGGTATGACCGCGCCCCCCGTGCGGTCATACCGGCCGGGCGGTATAACCGCGCCCCCGTGCGGTGCTTTTTCTCCAGAGGAGTGTGTTTTGGCGCTGAGGTCATGCGGTATGACCGCAACCCCCGAGCGGTCATACCGGCCATGTGCGGTCATACCGGCCGAGGGCGCGGTATGACCGGGTTTGTGTGCAACGGCTAGTTTTCTAGCCGTTGGTTTTGAGAGCGGTCATACCGCCCTAGGGTGCGGTATGGCCCTCGCCCAATTTCAGCACTTTTGCCCCAACGGCTAGTTTTCTTGTGTGGGGTATAAATAGACCCCATGGGGGGCATTTGGCTGTGGTTGCTGGCATTGTTGAGGGTGTGGGAGTTGTGTGCATGTGTTGCTCTTCTCCATTTGCCTCTTGAGCTTAAGAGTGAGGCTAATTGCATGTGTTGCAATTAGTGAGTGGTTTGAGAGGCTCTTGTGCATGTGTTGCACTTGAGTGAGGTCCTTGTGCATGTGTTGCACTTGGTGATCACCGAGGAGCGCATTTGTTGTGCCCGGTGAGGTTCAAGCAAGGAGCGGCTTGTTACTCTTGGAGGTTGCCGACTCCTAGACGGCATAGGCGTCGTGCACGGGAGCTCTCGAGGTGTGAGAAGCCCCGGCAAGTTTGTGAAGGTTCGGGTTGAGCCTACGCGCAAGCGTGAAAAACCACGACTAGTGGAAAGAGGCGGGTGCTCGAGCGGGAGCCGGTCCAAGTGTGGGCTTGCCTCAACGTGGACTAGGGGAGACCGGCAAGTCTCCGAACACCACGGAAAAACATCGGTTGTCCCTTGTCTCTTTACATTCAAGTATTTACCTTTTGCATATTATTGATTGCTTAAATTAGAATTGCTTAGTATTAATTGTTTGATCAATTTAGCAATTTATACATAGAGACATAATTTAGTTAGTGCACTAGTGAGCCTAGTTGATTTAGGCCTTAATTGTCAAAACCGATTTATCGCTTCCGCATATATAAATTGATTAGGTTTTGACATAGGGGTTGATTAGAGCTAATTGAATTAGTGAGCGATCGATTTTTATAAACGCCTATTCACCCCCCCTCTAGGCGCATCCTCGACCCTACACCCCTCCACGGTATTTTACTACGCATACTACATATGGTAGTATAATCAGATCAAGATCGATTTCAACCGTTGGATCTAAAGAAATGAACGGTCCATATTCATTCTAGTGCATTGTAAAAGAGCTCAAAACCAAACGCACCTCCGCCTCGTAGCCACGATAGCACCACGTAGGATGTGCAAGCGATCGTGCCGCACGGTTCGTTGACTCCACCTGAGGGCGCTGCAAGCCAGCCGCGCACGGCAGCTGCCGTGGCGGTCCGCTGTTCTGTGGACGCGATACCATAGTGCTGAAAAAAAACATTGGTTGGGCTCGAATCAAAATTTTATCAATTACAGTAGTTAATAGGTTAAAAATTAAAATAAGTCTATTTCGAGCCAAAAAAGTTAATGAGGCTCAGCAAGATAGTAGTTCATTAGCTCGAATTTAAAATAACTATTTAAATGGTAAATAAAATTTATTTGAGATCGAACTATATCAATTTCAGAAGAAGCTTGGTAATAGCTCGTTAAGCTCGATAGTCAGCTCTACGTGACTGCACGATTAAGTGGCACCTACCGCTCGCCCGCCTCGTAGCGGGTGAGGGGTGATTGAGCATGGCACGGCAAGGTAGAGGCCCTCCAGACCCATGTATAGCGGCCTACTTTTGCTGTGGTTTGTGTTTAGTTGGACTCTAAGTCTTAGTTATTTATATGCTTTTGGATTCTATCTTGTTGTAGGCGAATATAAATCTATCTCTTTTTTCTTCCATTATAAATATGGCACCCTCTTTACAAGAGAATAAATCTAATAAAAAGAGAGTTTTGCCTCCCTATATTGAGTGTGCTCTCATGTAATTGTGCTTGCCATTCGATTGTGCATTGTGGTTGATCTACGATGAGCTTCGTCATTTTTACAATATATTATCAGCACGAAGTTTTGCCGAGGCCGATTGAGATCGTATGCCTGCATCAATCTACACTACTTCAAATTCGACCGGCATCAAGCGATTAATCTACTGCAAGCCATACATAAGTTCATGGCACGCAAGTTAATCACATATGAGCAATCCTTTAATCCTACAGATTAATTTCCCTAATGGTCAAGATTACTAGTTTAATCTAATCATGAATTAGGGTTTCTTGGCTACTGTTCATGGAAAAAATGATAATAGTTTTATTTAGCTGGCTGTGCTTGCAATGCAGCTGCACCCCCATCCGGCAATGCTAGCCTGCTCGCCAGCCACGCCTGTGGCTCCTGGTGCTGTCGCGCCATACTCGTCGGCCGAAGCCCAACGCGACGCATTGCAGTCGTGCTGTGCCCATAGCCTCCCAGCGCCAGCTGCGCCCGCGGCTCCAGACAGCCGCAATGCCCACGATCCCTTCTGTTGCCGCATTGCCCCCATGGTCCATGCCACGCCCATGGCCCTACTGAGCCTTGGCACCTCGCAAGATAGCGCTGCTGAGACGTGTGCTCATGCCTGCCTGCAACCGCACTCACATGCCCAACCCAGCCTCACCGACCGTGCCAATCACTAGTCCAGTGCGCTGTCTACATGCCCGTCGCACCCCGCCGGTTGAGCACTCGCCTCGTCATCCATGTGCTTCGCTAGCCGTGTCAGCCACACGTCCACCAACAGAGCCAAGCCACTAGCGCGCACGACAGAAGGCTATGGCTGCTAGGGTTTTAACCCTAGCTACCCTACCATTAATGGGCCACACGATACATTTTAATTTGAGTAAAAAAGAAAAAAAAAATAGGAGGGAAATTTTGCGTTTTTACCCTCAAAGTTGTGGTTAATAGCTGTTGGACATAGAAATTTTGTATTTAGAACCCTATAGTTTCCTTAGTTCTTAAAAATAATCAATAAATTCTAAAAAATTATATTAAATCCTAGAAATTGAATTTTAGGTATATGAGTTTCCACAAAATTTGTTGAACCTTTATTCTTAGCACATGTTGGAAGCTTTATATCGCTGGGTTTATTTTTCTTGGCATTATTCTATATTTATTTATGCTAATTTTTTTAGTAATTTTGAAAATTATTTGATAATTAGTGTAAAACTATGAAAAATGCTAGAAAAATTCTCAAAAATTTTAGATAGTTATGATAAGCATGCAAAATAATATTTTACCTACAGTAAAATTCTGATTTTGCTTGCATATAGGATATGTCGGACATCACAAAGAGAGAATTTACTAAGCTCGTACTGAATGGTAGCAATTACATCATGTTAAGTGATTATCATTTAAATAAATTGTTATTTCCTAGGATATTTGATTTATTGTGCTATGTTTATTCTATATTTTGCAACATGTTTCTACTGCAATAATTACTTGATTGTTAAATCATACTTCTAATATAGAACAAAGTATAGTCCAATAACGAAGGAGGAAATCTATCTTGTAGACAGTTGTACCACGAATTCAATTCTTAGAGAAATTAATATTCCTAGACTTTGACTAAGAAAACTCAAAATATCATGACTGTCGTCAGAAGCGATGCCCTCTTTGTTAGCACTAGAAAAGCTATCATAATTCTCCCTATAGGTACTCGCATACGAATAGAGAATGCCTTATTATACTTTGAGTCCAGTTGTACTTTACTAAGTTTTAAAGACACCCAATTGAATGGCTTCCATATAAAGATAGAAAATGAGGATAGTACATAATACCTACTTATAACTAAGTTTGACGGGTATAATAAATGTGTGGTTGAAAACTTCCTTCTCCTCCGGGTTATACTCTCTCTCTATATATAAAACCTGAAGTTTGTGTTGCAATAAAAACTGATCAATAATTCTCGTGGCCACAACATAAAAACTTCAGACTTCCTTAGACCTAAAGACTTTTTATGTCCTGTTTATGCTAAAGTAAAGCTCATAATTAGACTGTCCTATCTAAAAGTTAGGGAAAAATTACTGAATTTCCTGAAGAGAAATCAAGGTGATATTTGTTGACCTATCCAGCCCCTGTTGGAGCCCTTTCGATACTTTATGGTACTTATAGATATTTCTACTAGATGGTCTCATGTATATCTCTTATCTACTAGTAACCATACTTTTGCTAAATGAATTGCCTAAATTAATAAATTAAGAGACTCATTTCCAGAAGAAGGGATCAACTTTATTCAAATAGACAATGTTAGCGGGTTTACCTCAAAGACATTTAATGATTATTGTATAGCTCTACACATAATGTATAACATTCAACACCTTATGTTCACACTCAAAATGGCCTTACAAAGTCAATAATTAAGAGAATAAAACTTATTGCTAGGCCACTCTTATAGAATTTTAGATTACCCACTAGTTGTTGGGGCCTCGCAGTGCTTAAGCACAGGCTAACTACATATTATGAAATTTCCCCTTATAGCGTGGGAAAGAACCAAGTATTTTTCATTTGTGAAAATTTGGCTGTATTGTATACGTGTTAATCTATCTACCACAACGTACAATTATGGGCCCTTACCGGAAGTTGAGGATTTATGTAGGTTATGAATCTTCATCAATAATTAAATGCGTAGAGCCTCTAATAGGAATCTGCATATGGGTCGGTACGATGATTGTATTTTTCATGAGGACAATTTCTCGGCATTAGGGGATAAAAGTACCATGCTAAAGAATGTCAGAAAATAGATTGGAATGTCACTGGCATTCAGTCCTTAGACCCACGCACTAAACAATCCAAATTTGAAGTTCGAAGAATTATAAATCTGCAACAAATAGTTAATAATTTGCCAGATACCTTCTCTGATCTTAAGGGAGTGACAAGATCTCATATAACTGTAGTAAACGCATATGAAAGAATGAAAACACCCCATAAGAATATTGAACCCACTCATACCCAAACATGGGGAGGCTTCCATGTGCACGGGACTCAATTTGATAGAGACGTCTATAGAAATAGAGAACTGAATAAGTGAGAATACTACCCATGATAGTAGAAAAAGCTCAATCTAATGTTCATAAAATCCATGAAGTAAGCCAACTTGAAGATGGTAACCACATAAATAAAGTGATCCGTCCTGAAGATGATAACTCCAACAAATATTTGCATGTACAATTTGACGCTATGAAGTTGACACACCCAGACTCTATTATTGTGGAAAATCATGAGGAGCTCGAAGAAATTAATAAAGAAATTTCCCCAATTATGTAGATTCATGAGAGTTGTATAAAAGAATGACTACAATTGTGGACATATATTTTACCTTAAAAATTACTAAAAATCTTAAACTGGATTTAAAACTAAAGTACATGGTAGAGTACCAGAAGAGTTCAGATTGGGTCAAATGGAAATAAGTAATTAAGACAAAACTGCGCTCACTTAATAAGAGAAAAGTACTTGGTCGTGTTGACCGAACATCTCCTAAAGTGTTCCCTATAGGATCAAAGTGGGTTTTCATCTGGAAGGGAAATAAAAATAACCAAGTGGTGAGATATAAAGACAAGCTTGTAGTACAAGGGTTCACGTAGAGATTCAACATCGATTATTGCTTAGGCCTATAGCTAGAGCATTTTCTAGAAGTTGTTTTTGTATGCTAGTCTACATATAATAATAATAATAATAATAATAATAATAATAATAATAATAATAATAATAATAATGCCTTAGATTAGAAGAAATAGTCCATATCGTGTATAATAAAACAACAAAAATTGATAATAAAAATAAAAAGAAATCAACTATTTCACTTTTATATGAACACAAAATTAAAACTTTTACAACTAAAATTTGGAATAAAAATTAGCAATTGCATTTGTATATGAATTCTAACCTAAAATATATGTGACAAATTAAATAAAAAAATAACTATGAAAATTATCATAAATATGTCATAAAAAATAAAATAAAATTAGCCATTTGATTTTCTATATGAACTCTAAATTTAAAATAGTATGTAGCTAAATTTGAGAATAAAAATTAGCAGTTGGATTTGTATATAAATTCTAACCTAAAGCCAAAATGTTAAATTAATAAAAAAATAACAATAAAAAATAAAAATAAAAATAAAATTAGGGATAACTTTTTAATTACATACAAATTGAAAATATAAATTTTAGTTATATTTAGAATTAAAATTCTTGAAAAATGTTATTTCATGACATAAAATAAGGTAAGGAATTTATATTATGTATATAAAATATTAAATATTATGTAATAAAAGTCGATAGCAAATTTTAAAGTCTCTAAGAAAATATATAATATGCTAAAAATTTTCAAAAAATTTGACACCTTATTTGGCTATACAGTATAAGCAACGTGATGTGATTAAAAGAAATATTAAAAGGGACAAGAATTGTAATAATGAAATTAAGAGATGATGATATAAATGAAAAGTATTATGTTATGCTATGTTTACTATTTTACTATGCGAGTATTTGGAGAGAAAGTTTCGCTTACATGTGACAAGTTTTGGAAAACGGAGTATATTTTGTACTATAATATATAATATTAAAATATCACAAATAGAGTTCTATAATGATCTATATTTCAAAAAGAAAATTAACATATATATTACCAAGCCATGCTCAATTGTGCAGGCCACCTTGTTAGTTATACTAGTAGCATATGGTAGGTAGTAGAAATCAAATCTAGCAATTGATTTGTTAAAGGTATTCCTATCACTCAACTACCGGAGAAGTAAATATAAAAACTAACCAATCTAATCCATTGGATCAAAAAGAATAAATTGTTCATATTAAATTTAGTGTAGCGTAAAAGACCTCTCAAAAAAGATTGAGAAATCTACTTTCACCCTAGTACTGCATCAGAGAGAGAATTCATCTTGTGATCACTTCAGTTAGTAACTGCATCCAAAACTAACTTTACTATGACACATGTGCATAAATGAGAGACTATGTGGTAGTCTACCCATTTTTGTGATGAGTAATTGACTAGATTTGAGCTTGTGGTGCTAGGTTTGAGTTTGAAATGAATTTACCTTAGTTTTGAGCAATTTGAGTTGACTAGTCGTGGTGCCATTAAGTAGTTGGGCCTAAGGTGGCCACAACCTAAGTGATCCAAGGAGGGATTCTTTGGTGGGTGATTGGTTAGCGATTTTTGTCAGATTAATGTTGCATGATGGTGTGTGTCATTTTGCATCAAGTGATGATTTAATCACATACGGGTTGGACATTGCTTTGTGATTTATTTGCTTGTTGGTGATGGTTGCAGGACTTCGGAGCTAGGTCATGGTGAGACAGTGGAGATCGGGACTAGGCTAGAAGAGCTGAGGTCTAGACGGTCAGGATGACGCTGAAAGATGACTGGGCAGAGGAGTTGCTGTAAGCCAGGATGACAAGTGGATAGAGGAGATACTAGCTTAAACCCTACTCAAGCGAAGGTGGATTATTGGATCAAGGATTTACAGGTGTAGTAGTGGTGCTTTGGGACATGTGTCGAAATCCGTTATGTTGTTGGGTTTCGGGTTAACCTATGTATGAGTGAGGGAGTCAATCCCAGCCATTGATGAGGTTCCTTATGGGATAAGGAAGTCATCCAAGGGTGGATATTACTCCGAGTAGACTATAAATAGAAAGGTAGAGAGATGCCTCTCCGTAAGGGGTTTTAGGGTTTGTGAGAAGGATTTTGGTTTTGCTTATACTCTCTTGAGTTTTGCCCAGCTGATTGTGAGGCTTTGCAACCATTTCTCTTATGAAGAAATAAAAATCATTTTCGTGCTCAAATTCATGCTCATCTGGTTGCCCTTCCCTCTTGAGTTTGATCTCTCTGGTTTGCATGTTGCTAGGGATTAATGATTGTTGGATGAATTTTCTAAAGATTATACCCCAATTATCCAGACAAGCTGCAACTCCCTCTTCTAAGTTTTTACAAGAAACCGATCTTTTTGCTTGAGAAGAGAAAGATTTTTGGTTGATCGAGTTCCTGCTCATTGAAGAGTTGTTTTGTTTTTATTCTTGCTTGTTGTGACATAGAGGAGACCATATAAGGTCATCTTGATCATTAAATCCCTACGAGCAAGTTTAGGGTGAAGTTTGTAGTTTTTGCCCGGTTTTGGTGTAATTTTTCTTAGATTGGAAAAGGCCAGATTTTGACATCAATCTCTATGATTGAAAGTTGAAATAGGTTTCTAACTTCCTTAGAAAGGTACATGTAAAATTTCACGGGTTTTGGATCAGCCGATCAAAAGTTACATAAATTCTTAGGGTTTGAGATCGTGCTGATCTTACTATTCACCAGACAATGTTCATCCGACCACTATTCACCCTAACATTGTTCACCTGACCAGCTAACGATTGTATTGTTCATCCATACAGTCGTTGTTTTTACTGCTCATCCGAACATGCGTGATTTTACTGTTCATCCAGATAGCTATCATTTTTATTGTTTATTAGACCAGTTGATGGGTTTACTATACATCCGGTAGGTTCATGTTTTCACTGTTAATCTGATCAGCTGTTGATTTTGCTACTCATTTTCATTGTGCATCTGACCAGTTCGTCTATACTGTTTATTCGTACTTTCTTTTAGTTAGAGAAGTGGTTTAGATTTTTAGAAATTTTATTTAGCTCTTATTTAGCCCTCTCTAGTCGTGTTTTCTAGTTGCCGGTCTTGACATCAAGAATTTTGTTCGTTCCACTCAAACGATTGTCACTGGCTACTGTAAACCTTGTGCACGTAGTGGTTACAAATATTGCATACATTCAAAACGTCAATATGTCACACGCGTGAACGCGCTTCAACGTGCATGCACCACCAAAGTACCAAGCACATCCGAACACAAAATTGTGCAACGACCTACGTACATCTGAGCTCTGATGACCTATGGCGCCTCCAAATCCACCGCATGGTAGAAACAATTTGCAACAGGATTCACCTAGGCCATTGGCCACGTCCCATGCACGCAGGGGCGGAGCCAGGAATATAGATTGCGGGGGACCAAATAAATCAACTATGCAATATGACGAGAGAGTGAAACGGTATTGATACAAATGAAAGATGCTAAAAATCGAGAGAATATAGGAGAATTAAGATCATGACCGGCCCTGCTTCTCCCTCCGCCCTTGCATGCGCGCTACTTGCCAGTTGCCGCGCGCGCCCTACAGACTATACACATGATTGAGACTAAACAGCTGTTACTAGCATCCAAATGCACGCATCAAGAGGCGGGCATAGCATGGCATGCATTAGTAGCAGCAGTCAGCATCACATTTCGCCTAGGATTCTTCCCCGTCTCGGAAACCATAATACTACCGTGACCGTGGGCGATATTATACATCTCGTGGGCGAAGGTTCTCACCCAATGGGCCAAACGAGCCATGACAATACTAAAAACAAACGGCATCGTGTCCCAACCAATTAATCTCAGTACCTAAATAAATCCTCTGATTTGCATAAGAACTTATCTTTTTTTACTTACATCTATTGCTTATCTTATACATTAGCTATAGGTTCGCAGGCAGCACTGTGTCGGTCATAAGAAAGATATCGAACTGTCCTGTTCCTGGGAGGAGTAACTGATCAGAGGCAGAGCAGGAATTCCCAGGTTACCTACATGAAATGGTTAATTTTTTTTGCAAGCAAACATCCTGCTTGCCGCTGCTCCCCACGTTTGACAACAACCTGAACGGTTAGGAAAATGCAAAGATTCTTCGTTTCTTGGAAGACTACCCATAGACACGCAACTCTACCAATAGACATGCAGAGTTGCAGATAAATCTTCAGAGTTCAGATCACATGCATGCCTCGTACAGTCGTACGTACATCCGATCATACATATATAATGATTCCTATTAATGTTCCTTGGTTATTGCCAACTTTGTGCAATTCTAATTCAAGGACAAATCAGCTGAAATCTAGCACAGGGGCCACGTGGGTTTTTTTAAATAATATACTTTTTAATAATGTTTACAAAAATAATATGCTGAAGTAGAAAATAGCACTTATATCCTCCATTGCCATTTCATTTGGTGACAGGGCTGCACTAAATGAAATGGCAACATGTGTTTTTTTGCATTGTTTGCGCTAAGAATTACCGATGTATCTCTACTACTTCTAATTTTGAGTTGGTGGTGGTACGTTCTCTCCACCACCAACCCACCTCAAACGTGAAAAAAAAACGGCTGTCCAAACCAAAAAAAACCGACAGCTCTTCCCGATCTGCTCCATTCCTCCCGACCCCTTCCGCTATGGACATCGGCTCACGCATCGATCGCTCCCGGTCTCCCCCTTCCCCCTAGGCCCCGATCGCTCCAAATGCCCCCACCGCCCCTAGCCCCGATCCGGAGATTCCCCGGCGCCCAATCACCGCCCGCCCTCCCTTGTAATCCATTGTGGTCCGTTTTACCATTCTCCCTCCCTCGGCCCGCATTGATCCCGCGATCCCCCTGCATCGATTGCTCCTACACCCCTATCCCCCGGAGATCTCCCCCCTCCTATCCTTCCCTCTCGGCCATTCCACCCCATGGCCTCCTTTCCCTCCCCTCCCGTCGCGGCCGCCACGCCTCGCTCCCGGCCTCCCCCTAGCCGCCGCCACTGTGTTCTGGTCCTCCCACGCCTTCTGCGTGCTCGCCATCACGCGTGCCTCCTCCCCCGCCCGTCGCCCGTCGCCATCGCCGCCCGGCCAACCCCCTCACATGCGCGCCCATGGCGCCCTCTTGCTTTCGGGTGAGTCTTGACTCTGAGAGCCACAGCTTGTTAGGGTTCATCCGGTGAAAGCAAGTACCGCTTGTTAGGGCTCGGCGTCGGCGTTTGGGAGTTCGGGTCTCTCCACATAATCTTCCCTTTGGCCATCATCGCCTCCTACCCTCGCTGCCGCCTCCCCTCATGGGTCGCCGTCGCCGCCCCTCCCCACCTCACTGGCGTCGCCCGTCCTAGCTTGACCCGAGGCCGCTTGTCAGGCTGCCCCGGCACCGCCGCCTGGCGCACCTCCCATCCTCCCAGCTGACGCTTCGTCGCTCATCCACAGGCGTGAAGTCACTGCGATCGATGGCGCGGGGAGGGATCTTGGCAAGGAGCATGATCGATTGCGTGGGGAAGGATTACGATTACATCTCGCCGCTCTCTGCGCCGCCATCAATTGAAGGGGCGGAAGCATCAAGCGTGGGGATCCGAAAGTGTCTTGCTTTGCTAGTAAGCCCTCCTGCCTCGCCTCGCTCGGATTAGTTCATGGGAATCTTTCTCTCTTTTGGTGCTGTAATCAAATCCATCCATCCATGGCTCGATCCCATTCCTATTCTCCCCGTGCGTGTGCGGGATTGGCTCCATGAGTTCGTGTGCTTCGATTATTGTTCATGCATCAATTTTCACATGTGAGATTGTTAATTCTATATCCATTGAGACTTCATATCTTGAAGGATTACCATAAGAGAAAAGTGTTAATGTTTTTGGCTCATGTAAGCGAGTCCCTTTAGTTGATGATTTCAGTTTTTGCTCTTTGTCAATTAATCTTTCCCTTTCAATGCCTATCTTTGGTGCAAACAACAAATAGTACTCGAGTTGACACTCTGCGGTGGTTAAGGAGTAGAATCTTTATGTCTTGATGATGTTGAGGATAGTCATTTTCCTAGCCTTTTCCCTCTTTTCTGGATACCAATAAAATTTTTATATTTTTTGAATGTCGTAATGGTCAATAAAATTACATAGTAGGGGACTTTTTCCACTAAATAGATTGAGAATTGACATGTTTAATTCGCCAAGCTGTTCCTCTGAGCAAAATAAGTCAATGGATTGTTGAGCATTGGTTCTTTGCATGTGCATCGAGTCCTTGGCATCGTGAGAGAGCACAGGGATTACGTATAGATAAGCAATTTTTTTGTATTGGTGCCAAAAAAGTTATCTCATGGTTATGTCTGGATGTGTTATCATGTGATGTTACAATTTTTTGGGGAAAAACACGTGTTCCTATGCATTGGTTATGTGAAAATTGTGACACTTCTTGCGTTTTGTCCTTTTGTTTGTAGGTGAGGATGATTAGGATGCAATTAGGTTTACATTTTTGCTCTAAATTTTAGTTAATTGAGCAATATATATTTGGATGGTGATAGGCTTTGGACGGATTCTTCAATATGTTGGCGGGGCATGTTTGTCGAATTGTCGATATTACCCATTGGGATGTCTGATGGCCAAGCATGGTACATGATCCTTCTTAGTGCAAATTTTGTCGATTGCATAGCCGGCCATGGATGGTATGAGTATATGACATATTAAACAACCAACAAGCAAGAGAATTGTTTCTTGATGCTACTTGACATTATAAAGGTTGTACTAGATTGGGGTTGCTTCCTTGCATGTGTGTGGGTGTGTTAATGTTGTACTTGTGATGTTACAGCCGGATTGATGAGGAGTTTCAATATGTGAACACATGGTTTGTTTTAGATTCTCTTCATGGCCAACTAATTCTTCATTTAGCTTCTCTAACCCAATTGTACATGATTATTTGCAGGTTACTTTGGATAGTTCTACAAACATTCTTGTCGATAACAAGTTTTGCAGGTTAGATAGTTTCTTATTATACTAGATGTCCTTTCTTACTTGCCCATGCGTGTTTTTCTGTAAGCACCTGATAGTAAGAATCAGCATGGAATTTTTTAAGGTGAGGAGTATGCACATCTCTTTCAGTTTTACACCCTTGAAAAATTGGAGCCCTGCAAAACTTGTGTTCATCATAGCATATTTTTACTTCCTTTTATTTATTTTACAACTAAGTTTTATTTCTACCAAGTTTTTTTCTGTTGTATAATTAATAGGGATAACTAATGTGTGAGAGAGAAAGATTAATTGATGATGACCCGTGCAGGCACTCGCCCACACCGGTGACCACTCTGCTCCGACAAGCTCTCGTTCAACCGCTCTCATCGCTCAGGTTAGCTCCATGGTTTTCCCTTTCTTCTCCTTGTCCTCACTAGCCTACATGGCATAGGAGGTGTGTCTTTGTATGTTTTGTTTTTGTGCCCTTTTATTTACACATGGCACCCAACAATGAGATAGTAATTTTTTAGTTGGCATTTTGCATGTCTATATCCTTTAGCATTGTATTTCGTTGCTTCGTTGCTATGACATACCAATGTTGCTTGTTTCACTCAATTTGGGACAGTTGTCCTGAAGAAGTACAAACTGTCAAATAAATAGACAAAACAAGATACAAAAGGTTTTAAGCTGAATGTGCAAAAGAATGATACGATACTATGGCATGGTAATGGATATTTTAAAGATTTGACAACAAAAGAAAGAAGAATCGCTTTTGCGGACATAAACACTCTTTTATGCTTTTTCATGTGATTTACTATCTATATTCTAGATCATTTCAATTGTCGACGATCGGGATCGCCAACCGCAAAAAATGAGGTAGGGGTCAATGAGAAATGGGACCACAACTGCGCTTTGCTCGAACAGGGGAATGAGGTCGAGGAGGTCGATGGTGGAGCTGGGGACAACGAGCGAGATGGAGGATTATCTGGTTCGAGCCCCTGAGAAGGTAATAGCTCTACTCCGGTCACCTTGCGGTGGTGGTTCACGATGTTTGTGAGTACAAGAGATTCTGACTCAATCTTGGCGATGCTAAGTCTAAACTTGAACTTCGGGTGTGTGTGCTATTTGGGTTATCACGCCTAAGTGTTTACAAAGCCTCGATCTTATACCCATTCTCCTTGCAGCGTTAAGGAGTATTCCTCGGATCGTGGCCTTCATGCACATTGATGGCCGGTGGAAACCGTTCGATCCGCGGCGTCTTTGCATTACTCCACGATCCCCGTTCTCGTAGCGCCAAGTGATGACATGTGCGGGATCAAGGGAATACCGACCTTGAATCATCCCAAGCAATGGTCGTGAGGGCCCGAGCTCGGAATCTGCGCCCTAGGTCGGCGGCCTCGAGCTTGATCCGAGTCTTTGATCGAGGCCTTAGAGCTAGGGACGGTTGTTGTCTTGACCGACCAAGGGTTGCCCGAGCCCCGACAGCTAGCCCCGAGGCTCAAGGTCGTAGAAGTAGCACCAGGGCGGCCTCGAGCCTCACCCAGCAGTCGTGGCGGCAACCCTTGCAAGGTCTTGGAACCTTGTTCGAGTCGGCGGAGATCATAAAGTGAACCCAGGCGAGACACTGGCGACCTTTGATTTTCGAAGTGATCACGGATGCCAGCAATGGCGGACACTGCGAGCTTGCTTGAGTCGCCGCCCGAGTCTTAATTGAGCCCGTCTAATCATGCTGGCGCGCCTTTTGGCGCCGTGGGAGGATTAAATCCCAAGGCGCCGTGGAAGACCCGAGCTTTGGATCATCGGCTGAAAGCTTCTGCGCCCTCCTCCCAAGCCTTCTCGCCCGAAAGCGACCGCCTTTCCATCTCCACCGACGTTCGCCATGGCCAAGGCTGGGAAAAGTACCTTGTCGATCCACGAGGATGAAGGAGCTCGAGGCCACAGGAATTGTTGGATCGAGTGACTGGCGGTTGCGGTGGCGAGACCGAACCTCGTCCTCGAGATAGCGAGATTATGCACGCAAGCGGCATTCCCTCTTGAGCTGCGGACCCCGGAGAGCGAATTCTGGCCGGCGTCCTCGGCGGTTGCCAAATTGAAGTGATCAACTTTGGTACCCAATTCCGTCCTCACCCTAGCCGTCTTCTCCCATCTATCAGGGGTTCACGGGGATTCTTCCCGCCCTCGCTCTTCTTCCTTACTTCTCCCTCTTAGCTCGGGAAGGACTCAGTGGTCGGGTGCCTCTACTTCCGGCGGCGGCAGGGCTCAAGTGGGCTCTGCCCAAGATCCTGGCCGGGACTCTCTTGGTCCATGGTCGAGTCTTTGGTTCTACCTCAAGAAGGGGGAGAACGGGAGGCTGCGATACGAAGGAGCCGCCGTCACTGGGAAGATGGAGACCCCAGAGACTGAGGACCTCAACGTCGGCGCAGAAGCCATCGCCGCCATCCACATTTGCGCCACACGCGGTCTCACCGGTCAGGCGATCGCGAACGACTTTCTGCGGAATCGGGTGTCTCCCCTGCGGAAGAGGTTACATCCGTTCTCCCAGATCCAGGGGCGCGACGATTCGACCCGCGAGAGTTCATCTGGTAAGGTCTTGACCACAAGGCTTTTGCTTGACCGTACTTCTTCCTCCTCGATGGCTCTTGTTAGGTATGGCCGAAGGAGTCTGGGTCGCGGCGAGGATCGCGAAATGTTGAAGCGGCGTATGAGTACACTCTCGGCGACGGTCCGAAAAACGTCTTCTTGACGAAAGCCCGAGTAAGCCTTCCACGACCTCTGACCTCATCCGAACATCGCGCGTCTTTGCACGACCGTGCTTGCTTGTAGGATCATCAAGTTGTGGGAGGCAATATGAGGCGCTCCTGCCCGATGAGGGCAAAAACAAAAGGAAAAAAAACTCCCCTCAAGGGAGGTGACCGCCGAGGGCGAAGAGCCTCACATCGAATGGGGTGACCGCGCCCACAGTAAAAACGATCATAGCCAATTTCGAGCTCGCGCCCAGCTTCTCGGGGCCTAACAAAGTTTCTTTACTTGGCGGCAACAAAGCGCGGCCTTGCCGCCGCCAGAACCACGAGCCCCCGCCCGAGAGTGCGGGCTCATCGCGGCTCGCCTCCCAGACGAGAGGAAGGCGGATTCCTCCTCGAGCTCGGGAAGCAGGACCATCGCCGGCCATCGGCCAGCGAGAGGCCACCGACCCGAGTAGAGCACGGCTTTGCAACCTGCTCCATCTCCGTGTTTTTCTTAGTGCTTATCCTTGATTGCGAGACCTCGGCGCTCGAGACCGAGCTTGCCCACTCGACAATGCACTGTTGTTGAGGCGAGTCGAGTCAGGAGGGGCGACGCCTACATCTTGGCCTTGGCCGGTCTTACGGACAAAGCGCGCTCTGCCGGGAGCCTCGGTGGGCCTGGTCGGAGGTTCGACCAAGGCCTGATAGCCGGACGAAGGGACCCCCAACTGCGATCGGCGAGGATTACATCACGGCGAGGCAGGTACCCTCATGATCGTCGATCCTCCGAGATCGAGGAGACATGGGCGTCCGGGCCCCTCAAGTCATGGCGCCGCCCGTCGTTAGCGGCCGTGTCACCGAAGTCCCTGAGGCCCGCCGACCAAGACCGCGCTGATGGCGAGACGCGGTTCCGGACCCGGAGCGACCACGACAGGGAGGCACTCCGATGACCCGGCTTGCGAACTTCCGGCACAGGGAACACAACCTCCACCCCGGAGGTGGGTGGGATCTTCTTCTTTGCGGCAACTCCGCCATGGTGGCGGAACCTTGACTCGGAGGTCGGACTGAAGCTACATTGTCGTACCTCACGGTCGAGGTCCGACATGGCGGCGATGTGGAAGGATCTCGGGCTGCGTCGGCACGTCGTCCGTGAGGCCGGACAAGGTGTCTTGCGGTGATTGAAGGCCTAGGTCACGGGGATGCTGGCGAAGGTTTTGAGATCAACCGGCTCGCCTCGGCGAAGTGAGCGAGGGAGTTCTCCGGTAGCGGCGTCAACGGCCGACTCCGTGAGGTAGGAACCTTCCTTATATGCCTGTGTCGTTAAGTTGTGTGTTCTTGACAACTTCTTACCGTCGTGTTCTTTGTTTTCAAGGCGGTTGGCGGCGTGACGAGGGCTTCAAGGTCTCCGCGAGCATGTCGGCGTGCTCCGCCGAGATCTTGAGCGCCGTGGAAGAGAGAGACCGGCGCTCGAGCTCTCTGCGACCATTGAGGTAAGCGCGAAATCGGCGGCTCAGCAGGGAGCTCAACGATCTGCGTCGCCGCGATGGTGGCGCTGGAGGTGTCCCATGCCGCCGAGCTCGAGGACCAGATCCTCCGGCGCGAGCATGGGTTGAAAGCGCGAAACCAGCGCTCGGCGACCAGCGTCGAGGCCCTTGATGCGGAGGCGCGCCAAGGTCGAGCTGCTGGAGAAGGCCGCCCTTGAGCGAACTTCTTCAAACTCGGCGCTTCGAGACCCGCCGCACGAGATCGAGGCCCTCGAGAAGGCGTGAGAACAAGCCGCCGCTGCCAGCGCTCTTGGCGAAGCGCGCCAAGGTCGTGGCACTTGAGGAAGTCGCCAAGGAGCAAACCCTTCACTCTGACCCGCGGCGCTCGCCGACAGCGTGCCAAGGTCGGCGTTGGAGAGGGGCTGTTGCCGAGCTATCATCCTCAACAAGGCGTCTCCGAGCTAGAGGCCAAAGTCGTGGTGGAGGAGAAACTTGGGCGTGCAGTGAGGCGGCGAACCGCCTTGGCCCAACTCAGCGGCGAACGTCGCCGAGCCCGCAGACGCAACCAGCGAGGCCCTCTGCGGCAAACCGAAGCCTCAACGCTGCGGGCGAGTCGCCGAGCTCAAGCAAGAGAAGCTCGCAGCAGATGGAGATCTGTAGCTCAAACATCCTTGATCTGTAAAAACATTCGATGTTATCAAGCTGGTTTGGGTTACCTTTTTTGAAGTGTGCGCTTCTTATTAGCGATCAAGATCCATAGGTGGTTCGTAGATGTTACATCCTACTTGACCCCGTTGGGTCTAAGGTCGAAACAGCGCCGACCTTGGACACAAGTATAAAACGAGCAAATGACCATGACTGCGAGAATCGAGATGGAGTACTCGCGAAAAAGAAATGCGACAAGCGAACCCAATGAATAAATCACCAACTCCACGACCACGACCATGCGCACTTAATAGCCAAAGGTTGCGCGGGCTTGTAGTTCAAACCGGGACGAGGGGTAAGGCGATTGCGAAGAGTTTGACTACGTTGAGCTCGACCCTTTGGGGGTGAGCGTAAAGCTCGTGATACCCGAACTAAGGAGGCGAATCGAAAGTCGTGCCGAAGAAAAATTACGAGAGGCGCTCATAAAGAAAAAGACATGAATGATAGAAATCGGAGAATATCCTTTTATTGAAGCTTTAAAGGTATAGAGATTACACATAAAACTTGCGAAGTTGATCTATGTTCCACGAGCTAGAAAGCTCTCGCCATCGGGCATCGCTAGCCAGTAAGCCCGTGCGTCTGTTGAAAGCGACTCTATAGGGGCCCTCCACATGAGGATAACTTGTTGGTCTTTGGACAATACAGAATCCGTCTCGGGGCTAAGTCCCCAACAAGGAGCTTCCTAGGTCGTCCAGCCAGAGGCGCATGTCTGCGAAGAGCTTGCGGTGTATCTGTTGATCGTGGCGATTACCGCGACATCTTACTTCTTCCGCGAGGGCAAGGTCAAGACCGTTCTTGCTCGAAGTCGGCGTGGTCGACAGGCCGACCTGGCGGAGCCAGGCGTTACCTCCGGAGGCGGGGCGGCCGATACCAAACCACGAGGTGAAAGGGTGTGGACCTGTTGCTCGGTGGCTGTATGTGCGAATAGACCATAAGGCGGTGGGAAGTTCGTCCACCAGTCGTCTTGCGTAGCGTTTGAGCTCATCGTAACTTCGCCTTTTGGCGCCTTGGGCGATCTGTCCGTTGGCGCTTCTGCCGCTCCGTTGCTCGAGGATGAGCCACCGGCGAAGCACACTTTGGTGCCCATGTCCTCGCGAGAATTCTGGAATAATTCTTTGATGGCGGAGTACCATTGTCGGTGAAAATTCTGCATGGGACCCCATACACGTGACCACGGACAAGCGAGAAAAAAAGCGAGCGGCCGGCGGTGATGGTCGAGACCAGCTCGGCCTCAATCCATTTGGTGAATGTGTCGATGGCCACGAGCAGAACTTTCTCCCCGGTTGCACAGGGAAAGGGCGAGGATATCGAGCCCCGTGTCGAAAGGCGAAGCAAGCGGAATGGTGCGAAGAGGCGTGGGCGGTGGTGTACCTTCGGCATAAGCTGACATGCTCGGCGGTCGGACAATATCCGAGCATCTGTAATGCCGTCGGCGATAATATCGGGACGGAAGGCCTTGCCGACCATAAATCTGTCTGAAGAGTCGCCTCACGAGACACGAGTGGATGTCGTTGAGTAGGTACTTACCCTCCTCCGTGGAGATGCACCGAGTCGGGATGCCAAAGACATTCCGTCTGTAGAGCTTGCCATCCACGAGCTTATACAAGCTTGCTCGGCGCTTAATCACTTACATTGGCGGGGTCGGGCGCGAGTCGCCCGTGCCGGAAGTGTATGGGCTCGGCCCATGCGGAATACCTTCCACCACGACAAGCACGACCTCTGATCGGAGATAGAGCGGAGCCGTCGGCGTCTCGAGGATGGCGTCGGGGGTATCTCTTCGTCGGAAGAGCGAGCTTGGAGAGAAAGTCGACCTTTGGAGTTGTCCTTCCTAGGGACATGCCTAAGCTCAAGTTCGGAACCATTTCTCCATCTTGCGGACCTCGGCGAGATACCTTGCCATTGCATCCCCGAGCATTGATAGTCCTTGTTGTCTTGGTTGATGGCGAGTGGGAGTCTCCTTCACGACCAACCGTCATGCGCCCAGAGACTTGCGGGCTCGTAAGCCGACTCAAGAGAGCTTCATATTCGCCATGTTATTGATCGCGGAAAGCCAAAGCGAACTACATACCTCAATGGTGCGCCCATGTAAGGATAAATATCGGCCCGGCGTTTGAAGGACCTCGGCCGTCGAAGAACATGATCGGGCTTCTCTTCTTGACCTCGAGCCGAAGCGAGCTGCGGCGTCTGTTCGACCACGAAGTCGGCGAGCACACGTGACTTGATAGCTGTTAAGACCACGACACGGATGTCAACGCCGCCGATTCCATAGCCCATTTAGCTATCCGTCCGCCATATACGGATTCGCGAGGATGTCACCGGCGGAAGTTGCTCGGGGCGACCACGGAATGCGCTGGAAGTAGTGTCGAAGCTGCGCGAGGCCATGAGAAAAACATCTGGCGGTTTACGCACTAGCGGATAACGCTCCTTTGGGCCATGTAAGACCTCGTGACATAGTAAATTGGATCTTCTTTGTGCCCCGTTCGGTAGTGGGGCGGCACTCACGGCTTGGCGGTGGTACGCAAGATAAGCGACAACCTCTCGCCAGTGCGGAGTTATGAGGAGGGTGGGGATGACGAGATATACCTTGACTCGTCGAAAGATCGTTGTGCTTACGAGTCCATTCAAAGCCCGTGCTTGCGAGGTCTTAAAGAATGGGAGACCTCGCTTCATGAGAGCCTCGAAATGAATCTGTTGAGGCGGCCATGCGACCGGTGAGGCTTTGTACTTGCTTGATCGAGGTCGGGGCTCCATCTTCTCGATGGCCGATCTTCTCCGGGTTTGGACCAACCCCGAACCCCGATCATGTATCCAAGGACCTTCACGATCTGCGCCAAACACACACTTCTCGGGGTTGAGCTTGATTTTGTACTTGTTCGGGTTGCAAATGTTTCCTCAAGGTCACGGACGTGGTCGCTCCGGAGGGGCTTTTGCGATGATGTCATCTCGTAGACCTCGAGGTTTAAGCCCAATCTGCGGCTCGAAGGTCTTAGTCATCAAGCATTTGGAATGTTGCCCCGCATTACGCGGAGACCAAGCGACATGGTCGTGTAGCAATAAGTGCCGAGCACGGGGTGATGAAAGCGATCTTGCTCTCGTCGTCATTGCCCGGCTTGATCTGGTGGTAGCTGAGTAAGCATCCAGAAGCTTAGCATCTTGGCGTTGGCGGTGAAGTCGGCGATCTGGTCGATCGTGGAAGGAAAAATTGTCCTCGCCAGGCGGGCGAGTTCAACCCGTATGGTCGGCGCACATTCTCCACTTGCCACCTTTCTTACGCACGATGGCCGGGTTGGCGACCACTCGGAGTAGTCGATCTCGCGGATGAAGCCGGCCTTGAGGAGCTTATCAAGGTTTTCCTTGATGACCGCAACCTTCTCGGGAGAAGCGGCGCGATTCGACGCCTGCAGTCTAGAATCGGCTCTGACCTGTAACTTGTGCTCGATCACCTCCCTTGGAATGCCAGGCATATTTGCAGGCTCCCAAGCGAATATACCTTTGTTGGCGCGAAGAAAGGTGACGAGCTCGAGTTCCTATTTGGGACTTAGCTCGGCGAGGCGTGGACACACTGGTCGTGTCGCCTTCCTCGGCGGCTCGGTCTTTGTTGCCCATTTGGTTGGATCGCCGCCTTACGCCGGGCGTTCTTTTCCGTCACCTCTGGACCTTCTTTGGGGCGGCATGCGGCGGCCGGGAGCCTTGGTCTCGCAGACCATGTGCGCTGCGAGTCACGCGCCTGATAACGATGCCGTTGGGGCTGGGAGCTTCATGCACCGATGGCCGTAATGATTAGCCGCCATAAACTTGATGAGGCGGGCCTTGAGAATAGCGTTATGCGGGAGGTCGCCCTCGACCACCTCAAGGTGATCGGCTCGGTCGCGGAAGTTGTCAGAAACGCCCGAAGGTGACGGGCAAGACCACCGCCCCAAAGGAGTAGTCGAGCTCGAGGCGATTCGAAGAAGGGGATGGCGATGCTTTTGATCTTTGGCCGGGAATGCGCATCCGGTCGAGTGCTTCCGCTGCTGACAAATTAAGAGAGCTGCCGCCGTCGACCATGACCGCCCGACCAGCGTGTTCTTGATGGTGAGAGTCCACGACAAAGCGGTCTTTAAGTCTCGGGCCATACCTTGTAAGGCATCCTCCGGAGAAAAGGTGATGGTGGCCCGGCCCACTTGAAATCTTTGCTCGGCGGGCTTTCTGATGTAACGATAGATGGTCGGCGGCAGACCTTGATCTCGCTGGGCTGGTAGGTCGCCGAGCGTAGAAGATAACGTCAATCCGGCTCGCCTGTTGGAATTCAGTCGAGGTCGCCGTGCTCGACCGGCATTCACCCTTCGGGTGGTCGTCATCCCGGAAGCGGGCATCTCACCACGTCCGTCATAGAAGGCTTCAAGCTTTCCTGCCAAGCCTGCGGGAGACCGCGGTCGTGGCCGTTGCCGTAAACGAGCAAAATTCGCCTCGTCGTACCCGACCGCCGCCGGCTCCTGCGGATCGGCGTCGGTCCTCCGAGGTCGAACCGCCGGCCCTCTTTACAGGGGTGGCCTGTGCTGGCGGGGCGAGGCCGACCTTAGCGACGGTCGGGTCCCATCCAGTCGATCCGGACCTCAAGGACCTCCGCTGGCGTCCGTCCGAGAGCGATGACCAGCGGTGACCTCCGCCGGTCTGCGGTCACGCTTCCGCTTCTTAGTGCGGGTGTCTTGGTCGGCGCCCTTGGAGTTGGGCGGGCGGCCTCGAGTGGCTCAGACCAAGCTTACCTTGGTCGTGTCGCGCTTCCGGCGGACGGCGTCGTCGCGTCAGCGTCGCCGTTCGCCATGCGAAACAATTTGTTGTGCCGAGCCTTGTCGTGATCTCGAGGTCTTGATAAGCGCGCGGTCGTAACGCCGAACTTGAAGGCCTTGATAACGCTTCGCCGAGATGCTTGGAATCAAGTTCCTTGTGCGGATGAACGCCGCACAAAATCACGAAGGCTCGCTCTTGCCACTGGATAGCCGCGATCAAGTCCTTCTCCCTCCACGGCGCTTCATAATGACTCACGGAAGTTGGGCGGGGCGCTGGATTTGGCGCCCACGACTGAAGGCAAGACTTCGGTTGAAGAGCGAGGTTCGAGGCGGCGCCGTCGAAGCGGTCGAGATAGTTGGCCATGACCAACTCGTCACCTCCGACGCCAAAATGGCGGTCGAGTAGATGGAGCGAGAACTTCGTCGGGGTTCTTGGTTCGTCGGCGCTTCGATCAAAGCGGGTTTAAACCGAAAGCGAGCCGGCCTCTGTGACGAAGGTCGTCAGTCGCCACACTGGCCGTGGCGGGGCGGGTGTCTGGGGGGGAAGCGATTGCGCCAGCGAGATCTCCTTCTTTGTCACGAATCGAGCCGGGCTCCTTGGCGACCGATCTTGGCGAGATCGGTCATGATGCCGAAACACGGAGTCGCTGGGAGGTATTGCGGCGGTCTGTCTTGGCAGCGCTGGCGGAATGTCGGGAAAGTCCCGTGACTGCCGCCGATTGGCGTGGAGCTTCGTGTGGCTCACCTCGCGTCGGTATCGGTCTTGCCGAGGTGTTCTTGAGATGAAGGCGCTTCTCGCCTCGGCGGCGGCGATGGGTGCGCCTCGACGGCGTGATGAATTGTCGGCGCTTCTCGGGAAGGGTCACTGAGCGGTGACCGGTCTTTGCGGAAGAATGGCCTCGATTGCGGCGCGGTCGAGTTCTTCGGCCAAGGCCCGGCTAAAAACTCGATTTTGCCCTATCGGGATCGACCATGATCCGGGCAATAAGCGCTAAAGCGCTCCCCAGGAGGAGCCTCTCTGGTCCTCCGTCGGGCGTGGTAATGGCTTTGATTGATGCATAGCGTGGACCATTCGACGAGCATCCTCGGGAGTTTGTGGGTCGCGGTCGCCGCTGCGCGTCCTCACCGGGCGTCGCCATGAAGGCGTCTTTGCTCACGCGGTGGTGGGAAAGCAGCGAGGATCTGAGCCGGACTCGCGTCCGATCCCACGCTCGAAGAGTGTTAAATCGATGGAAACGCCATGCTCCTAAGACCTCGGAGTTTTCTGTGAATAAACAAAGCAATCGGGCCCCACGGTGGCGCCCATTTGTCGGCGATCGGGATCGCCAACCGCGAAAAATGAGGTAGGGTCAATGAAATGGGACCACAAGCTGCGCTTTGCTCGAGCAGGGGAATGAGGTCGAGGAGGTCGATGGTCGAGCTAGGGACAACGAGCGAGATGGAGGATTATCTGGTTCGAGCCTGAGAAGGTAATAGCTCTACTCCGGTCACCTTGCGGTGGTGGTTCACGATGTTTGTGAGTACAAGAGGTTCTGACTCAATCTTGGCGATGCTAAGTCTAAACTTGAACTTCGGGTGTGTGTGCTGGGTTATTATCTGCCTAAGTGTTTACAAAGCCTCAATCTTATACCCATTCTCCTTGCAGCGTTAAGGGAGTATTCCTCGGATCGTGGCCTTCATGCACATTGATAGCGGTGGAAACCGTTCGATCCTTGGCGTCTTTGCATTACTCCACGATCCCGTTCTCGTAGCGCCAAGTGATGGCGTGTGCGGGATCAAGGGCATACCGACCTTGAATCATCCCAAGCAGCGAGTCACGAGGGCCCCGAGCTCGGAATCTGCGCCTAGGTCGGCGGCCTCGAGCTTGATCGAGTCTTTGATCGAGGCCTTAGAGCTAGGGACCGGTTGGTGTCTTGACCGACCAAGGGTTGCGGCCCCGACATCAATATTGAATATCAATCTCAAATCCTTGCATAAAGGTCAATCTTACGCAATGAAGGACCTTCATGTAGCCTATGTCTGCATTGATCCTTTGCCTATCCATCATCACAATTCATAAATCCTCTCAAGTCTCAATCCTTCCGATTAATGTTGGACGGTCATGCATGGTCGGTTTCCTTTCTAGATTTGGATTAATGCTTTGCTGTGTTGTCTACACACGCCTCTCATAAGTGGTCTTCTCTTAAGAAAATATAATTGGGTGAACTTAAAAAAGCTAATATATTTGGCTTGCAACATCATCACTGATCTTCAAGATTGAACCCTATTGAGTATTGAGTTTTATTATAGGCTATATGCTCCTGTGCATTTATTCTTTGGAAGTTGGCTTCTCCTATTGTTACCAAAGGAGTAAATTACCTATCGCATTACTAGGTTGATGACTTTCCTGCCTGGAGATTTGTTTAGGCATTCCTATGCATCCAAATAAATTAAGAACTGGTTCTCAAGTCTCTGGGGTTTTATGTTTTCGAAGAAAGCTGAATTCTATACAAATGTCTTTGTTTTGTAATTACAATTTCATAAGATATAAGATACTGATAAGATGACATGCTTATGATCATTCTCCATGGCATATTTACTCGTTAGTGGATTCTTATAGGAATGTGTTATTTTTTTATCAGTGGCAAGACACCAACATTCAACGCATGGACATAGAAATGGTACTAAGATTGCTTATTTTATGGTACTTTGCAATTTTGTTGGTGATGTGGCTTTTCTCACCTCCTTTGGTTTGGAATAAAATCAAAGTTGAAAAATCATGCCAAGTTTTTTTGTCATGTCCTTTGTTGTAACATTAATTTGACTTAAGGTTCCTTCATAGAATTAGCCTTCTCCATCCCTGATTAGTTATTCTAATGCTAAGGTGATGATTAGAACATTCTGCAATTGAATTATAGGTTGTTGTTGTTGTTCAGACTATTGCGTGGTGTAATTAAACAAAAGCTGCGTCGGGTGTACGCTGCGGGTGAGTCTTGTGAGGCGGCGTTGCGGGAGGAGGTGGCGGGAGGTGGTCATGGAGTCAGGGAGCTCAAGATCGGCGTCTCTCTTGCTCTTCGCCGCGCGCTGGACACGTCGGCGTCGTCGCGCCCTCTGGTATGGATCGGGGCCCAAATTTCTATCCTTGAATACCTCTCGGTTTTGATGATCAATTATATCCATATATACCATACCATTGCATTAAGTATCATTTTGCCATCGGGCATCGGTTCACATCCATTTCCAATGGTTTAATCATCACATCGGATATTGTTGTATTGATGATTAAAATGGAAGTGGATTGTCTGTCATGACAAAATTTGAAGTTTTGCGTGGATTCATTCGGAAGGCGCTTGCTATTGTATGAAGTCCTATCATTTTGTCATTTGAATGTCGATCCGAGAACTCTTTTGCAAAGTGCTTTTCTTTGGTAGTGAATTTTATTATTGCTTCCATGTATGTGTTTGACTTTTAGATCTGATTTGCTTTATTTTTGCTATATTTAGTTTGTATAATGGGTGTTGGCTTGATATTTTGTAATCATCTTACATCTATATATGTGTACATATATAACTTTGAACATCTTGAGAACTACCACAAAGAAATATTACTTGATGGCTCATATACATTAGCATCATTAATATAACATCGAGTTAACTAATTAATGAGAAAAAGAGTTATTTACGCATCGAGAATGAAGTAAACTAAAAAAGCGAAATGGTTGCGAGATCTTTGCATGATATAAATGACTATTAAGAAGAGATTAGCAACACTAATTACCAAGGAAACCATAAAATAGGTACGCTCCCTCGGTATATGAAAATGATGCTAAAGTATAAGAAAATCATGTAATTGGTGCTCTGCCATCATAGATGAAAGTGATCTACACATGTGTATGTGGTTATGAAAACCTTGTACATAGAGAGTTTCATATTAAGTAAATCCAGTCCAGTAGCCGCACAAAATATATGTGAGACCCGTTACGTGACAGGAACCTCCATGTGATTACTATGCTATTCACTGGATCGATAGCTAGCACTCACATGTTTACAACAATTGGAATCACAACCACACAATATAATAGTTCTGCTGAAGCGAAAGCATAAAGAGAAGCTTACAAACAAAGAGATTAGCGACAAGAAGCAATAACCGTGGTTTGCCCAACCGACCCAGCATGAACAACCGGCCGAGCATAAACTCCGAGATAGAACACGCTTCAAGGAAGAACGCAAACTGCGATGAGCGACTTGAAGTTTCGCTTTCTAAACCACCTACAATATAATTAGGCAAGGGTGAGTACTTTACGTACTCGGCAAGACAAACAAAACCTACAATACATGCGAGGCCATTTCAAAGGAGGCATCGGCGTTTATTACAGACAATAATGATGAAAAGGGGCTACTGCGGCTGGACCCAAACTTCGATGGTAACACAAGAACACCCGATGTATCTGAGTTCGGGCTCTCGCGATGGAGATAATACCCTAGTCTGCTGCTCTGGAATTATATGTGGCTAACCAATAGCTAATCGAGATCTGTCTTGTTGTTCTCCTCTCCTCCCCACCCCCTTTATATAGCGGAGGAGGCGGTTACAAAGAAGAGTCCTAATCGGTTACAAGGTGGAGAATGTATCTCTTTCCTTATCAGTTAAACATGATAGCGGATAGGATTACAATTGTATCCTCCTAAGTAGGGTCGGTTTCCATCTTAGGGTTTCCTTCTTTGCGCATGGCAGCTGCCTCTTGGGCAATATCCATCTTCATGTACTCGGCAGCCTATCCCCTCCCGGGTGGTCCTCACGACTGCCATGCAGAATACCGGGTCCATATACTCCACAGTAGCCCCAGAGTGCTTTGCGATCGAGTTCTGCCTTCTGGTCATGCACCAGCCGAGTCATGCTTCACGCAAAGTGCTTCGATTCTTGATGCGACTTCCGTGGTTTTTCCTTCGACCAAGTGCCCATTGTAGGCAAAGAGATCGTGAAGGACTCAATAGAGCTCCAGCGTTGAATTATATCCGATTGTCGTGGCGTCTGGTGGTGGCCCATCATGGGGCATCCGTAAATGATATGCGAAGTCAACGCTTTTCCGCTCATGGCGAAATTGATGCCGCTCCTTTTAAATTAAATCCTTTGAAGTTCTTTGGTGTCGTCGTTAAGCATTTGCCCTGCAGCGTCGCATCCAAGTTTGTTAGTCTGAAATGAAATCATGCATGTCGAGAACTTAGGCAGCGTAAAACAACTCACTTTCGGATGTGATGTCGATTGGTTTGTGTATAATTTTAGAGTTTTTACTCTTTTTCCTTATTGATTTTGAATTCATCAAGTGGTTTGACTCTTTTTGTTTAAGCACTCTGCCCGACTAGTCTAGCCCCGGCGTCGAGTACGCTCATAGCTCTTTTTCCCGGACACGCGATTTGGGTGACTAAAGTTCGCCGTTCATGGGGTCGAGCTTCACAACTCGGAATCAAAGCGCTCGGACTTAGTCGCAATCATAAGGAAATAAGGAAAAGTATATGATCCTGGCGGGGTTGCACATGTGCAACACTATTTGAGTGTAGTCACGACTTCTTTGCTTAATTGAGTAGCAATTGAGTAGCAAGTCAATAATAATAACAATAATGACATAATTGAGTAAAAAGTGACTTAGCCGCTTTATGCTCCATGTGTTCCTGACGATCGTGCCGTCCTTGCTCGTGGCGCAGGCGTGGCTTTTGGCCGTGCGAAGTTGGCGCTTCGAAGCGCGCGTAGGCTCTTGGCCGTGCCGAAGTTGGCGCTTCGAAGCGCGAGTTTAGGCTCGTGGCCGTGCGAAAGTGGCGCTTCGAAGCTGGCGTAAACTCGTGGCAATGCCGAGGTTTAGCGCTTCGAGTGCGGCGTGGCTCTTAGCGTGCGAAGTTGGCGCTTCGAAGCGCGGCGTGGCTCTTTAGCCGTGCGAGATTGGCGCTTCGAAGCGCGGCGTAAACTCGTGGCGTCGTGCGAGTTGGCGCTTCGAAGCGCGGCGTGGCTCTTAGCGTCTGATTGGCGCTTCGAAGCGCGGCGTAAACTCTTAGCCGTGCGAATTGGCGCTTCGAAGCGCGGCGTAAACTTCGTGGCCGTGCGAAAAATTGGCTTTTCGAAGCGCGGCGCTGCTTCGTGGCCGTGCGAATTGGCGCTTCGAAGCGCGGCGTGGCTCTTAGCCGTGCCAATAGTGGCGCTTCGGCGCAGCGCGGCTTCGTGGCGTCTGCCGATGGTGGCGCTTCGGCGCGCGGCGCGGCTTCGTGGCGTGCCCGATAGTGGCGCTTCGAAGCGCGGCGCGCTCTTAGCCTGCCGATAGTGGCGCTTCGAAGCGCGGTAGCGCGGCTTCGTGGCCGTGCGAGTTGGCGCTTCGAAGCGCGGCGTAGCTCTTAGCCGTCGCGATGGTGGCGCTTCGAAGCGCGAGCGGCTCGTGGCCGTGCGAGATTGGCGCTTCGAAGCGCGGCGTGGCTCTTGACCGTGCCGATGGTGGCGCTTCGAAGCGCGGCGGCTTCGTGGCGTCTTGCGATGGTGGCGCTTCGAAGCTGGCGTTGCTTCGTGGCGGTCGGCGAGGACACCGCATAAGATATTGCGATTCCCTCTAGTCGCCAGACTCCAAAGCATCTTGTGATTGCGGACTTCTAGTCGCCATGCATGTCGCGGGTCTTGGTCGCCGAACCTTTTGTCCGCTGGCCGTAATCTTTTTCTCCGCCGCCGAGAGCACAAACTTTAAAGCTGCGAGTCGCTTCACAATTTTGGTGACGGATAATGTTGGCCCAAATCTTGATCGGCGATCGCAACCTTGACCGGACGATTTTGCTGCGCCTCTCCATGAGGACTAGCGCTCTTCTCTTGCTTTCTTTCTATTCTTCTTGCGCTTTGCCGCTGCGCTGCCGCGTGTGTACGACTTCCGTAGCGATTCCTTTGTAGTATCATGGTTACATGGCGCGATTTCTTCGCCGCTCGGAAGGCGCCGCCGTCTCTTACGAAACTCTTCGTTTTCTTTTCTTTTTTTTCTACCGAGCCGCCTTTTTTTTCTTCGTGCGGCTGCGTCTTTTATTCTTCGCGTGTACGTACTCGTTGGTCGACTCGGACACAGCTTTGCCCATCGCGCGTGTGCTCGACCGACTCGGACACGACTTCATCCGACTCCGTTACCTCTCGGCGTCTGCGGTCCTCTGATTGCGGCCTGCATGCATGCAGTCTGATCCAGCGCCGATTCGAAAACCGTTGTTCACGCCGCCGGACCGAGCCGTCGAAGGACCTGCAGACCACACAAAAAAAATAGCCGCCGCCAGGAACTACTAGCACAAAGGAAAAATCTTCAGCACCTTTTTACGTTGCATGATTAGAACCTCAACTTCTAGTTGCCAGCACTTTATTGCATGCAAAGAGGAACGAAAAACGAAGAACCAGAATAATCTGTCCTCCTCGCTTAGCGTGAAGAGGTGGTGCATCTTGTGACGACGTCACGACTCGTCATCGTTTCTTCTTGCACGATTGCGGCCAAAACGCCGAGAAAAAGCAAGCCGCAAAGATGAAAGCGCGCGTAAAAAAAAAAAAGCTTTAATCGCATGGAAAAGCGGCGATCCTGACCACGAAAAAAGGCGCCGAAGATCGCCATCGAGCTTGAGATTGATCTAAGCGCAGCCCCTACAGCAGCATGGCTGTCGGCGTTTGTTACCGACAATAATGAAAAAAGGGGCTCTGCGCTGGACCCAAACTTCGATGGTAGCACAAGAACACCCGATGTATCTGAGTTCGGTCTCTCGCGATGGAGATAATACCCTAGTCTGTGCTCTGGAATTATATGTGGCTAGCGATTGCCGATGAGATGTTACTGTCTTGTTGTTCTCCTCTCCTCCCCACCCCCCTTTATATAGCGGAGGAGGCGTTACAAAGAAGAGTCCTGTCGGTTACAAGGTGGAGATTGTATCTCTTTCCTTATCCGTTAAACATGATAGCGGATAGGATTACAATTGTATCCTCCTAAGCGGTCGGTTTCCATCTTAGGGTTTCCTTCTTTGCGCATGGCAGCTGCCTCTTGGGCAATATCCATCTTCATGTACTCGGCTTGGCCTATCCCTCGGGTGGTCCTCACGACTGCCATGCAATACCGGGTCCATATACTCCACGAGAGGCTACTACAGTTAATTTGCATAAGCGAATTTCATTTGTAAACCAAGTTATTTGCAAGCGGAATTTATAAGAGCATTTGATTGATAACAAATAAATAAAGCATAAGTAACACTCACGGTCCTCCATGGCGTGAAGCGACGAACATTCATAACCTGAAATTCATCCATCAATATCGGCCCTTGACGAAAAGCGATTACAAAACAAATGATATCAACCGTTTGAAATAATAAAACATTTAACTTTCGTGCAAGTTAAGCCAAGACACCCATGACCGCGGTGCGGCTAATCAATTAGATTTAAACTCTGCGAGAGGTGTACAAGCTGTACCCACAAGGAATGATCCACCTTTTGCGAGAACATTTCGACACACGCCTCCAATAGTCGTGTGCTGCCCGAGCGATCATACATAGTCATTACATTACCTAGACATGGCTTTGACCAGCCGGACGTTAATCCCCGCCGTAGAACTAGAAACACACACCCAAGTGTGGATCCACTTTCACACACCCAACACAACGTTTCTAAACACGGCGTAGCGTACACTGTTGCATGGGTGGAAACCGTCCAGCAGACCAAGCAGGAATGCTTGTGCTAGCTCCGCCTACCAATGAACAAAGCCATGTCTAATTAACATAACAAGCTATGGCTAACCCATCCTCACCCTTGTGGTTTGTCACGGATTTTCTTGGATCATACAACCACGATGTTAGGTCCTTAGTCCGACACAGGCGACACTTCACCCTACACTACGTGCAATTCCATTCGCACATCCGGCTATTGCCAATAATCGTCGCATCAAAGCATAGTTTTATTTTGGGTTTTTAATCAAAGTACTAGCAACCATTTTCCCAAAGAGGACCATTAGGGTTTCATGTAAAACATTTGAAACCACTTTAATCATGATCATCTGTTTCTCAAATACTAAAGCATGGCTAGCGGGAATAGTATGAGCGTATATACCCATGATGACATTAAGTGATGTCTAACCTTAATCTATGGTTATCAAGGTTCACATTTCCATAATCATCAAGGAGGATCACAAGACAACGGTATATCTACCAAATCCACAAAATAGCAATTTACATAAAGTAGCGCATGCATAAAAGCAGTTTGATGCACAAAAGGAATATAAAATCTTGGGATCAATATGGTCAAAGGATGCTTGCCTTGCTTATTACGCTACGATGAAGGCGAGGATTACGGTGGCGGCGGCGGCAGCGGAATCAACAACGTCGGGTTCTACGTCGATCAGCGAAATAACACAAAACACTAACTTCAATAAGGGCAAAAAGAAAATTGATAGAAAAGCGAATAAAACTCTTCACAAGAAAGCGAGGATGGCTCTCTATGAATTTATTAATCTTATTTTACGAATTCAAGATGCAAAGATTGTTTGGATTAATAGAATTAATCATTAGTTGTAATGCTTCATTGATTTACTATTCATGATATGAGTTTCTGCCAATTCTTATTACTTACAGGTTTTGCTCTATTAGGATTCAGAGTCAAAGCAAGATGAAATAGGAATATTTTCTTAGATTACTGTAGATCATATTCTAAAGATCATTTCTACACTATTCTTTACTAAATTCAGATTTAGATGAGTTGCTTTGCGAGCTAGCGAAAAGGTTTAAATGATCATGTTAGATTACGACTAAATAGTTCTTTATCTTTGATTGATTTTGCTTAGAATTAGCTTTACGCAAGTTAAATCTATTGATTCAGGCTATTGGCCTAATTTACATGTTATTTAAGAAGGTTCTGGTGATACAAATATCTATTATACGGATTTCTTCATTCTTACCGATTCATATTATAAGGTTCAGAAAACTTAACACTTAAGGTTATTTGGCTATTAGGATTTGTATGCAAAACATGATGAAATATGGTTATTTCTTCATAATAAGATGATTTATACTTTGTACAACAATCCTAAGCTAATTCCATAAATTTTAGGCTTTGGCTGATACCTTATATTCATTGCTTAAAACGCTAATATGATATCAAGGTTTACATTACAAGAAATCGAATTGAAAACGCGTAGTGAACAGTTATCACTTATGGTATTTGCGACGATAAGTTTTATATGCGAAGAAGGTGATAAATGAAATGTTTTCACATATTATGATGGTATAAATACCATAGAATGTTGATGAGCTATTATTTTACTATTTTGCATTTAGACGCAACATTGTATTCGTTGTTGAAACGGCTTAAGTAGCATTGTAAAGTTGACGTTATTCGGAATCGGCAGGAAAGTGAAACAAAAGGTTAACACTTAAGGGTTTTGAGCTATTAAGCATAATATGCAAACTTTGATGGAATGAGATTCTTTTTATAGAATATGGTAGTATAAACTTTGTACAGCATTTCTAAACTGATTTTACTAATTTTAGTATTTGGATGAGTTATTTTATCTATTGCTGAAATAGCCTAATTGACCACGATGAATAACGCTAAATCGGCTAACTTCATTTTACGTTTACAACTACATTATACAGGATATTTAATTCATTTTTCAGGTGTTAGCAGGTAGCAATTCTAGGAATGTTTCAAAGCTGGGTTGGGATTATTTTAACTTCAATTGCAATAGATTATCTATTTACTTGTTGTCATAATTAACATTTCTTTATGATAAAAGAATTCAAGTTAAACTTTATTCCAATTATTTTCACATACATATGTCCTCACTGTTTTTAGGAACTTGATGCAATTTACCATATCATTTTGTGAGCCATTATGCTATTATTTTGTTATTGGCCATAAGTAGGGTTCATTAAAGATGGCAAAGCAAACAATATAAACTGAATTCAACAATTGAGCATCTTTACATGTTTGAGTTTGTTATGATTCAGGACCACGAACAATTTATTTAAGGATGTCAAGAATTATATTTTCTATGTAGGCAATAGTATGCATGATTGAGTTTATTCTTGACTTTAATTTTTTTATAATTGCTTTGTGACTCAAGAATTAAATGTTTTTGGATATTTGAATACATTATGATCCTAGCTTCACATTAATATTTATCTCACCATTTCAGTTCTTGTTATTCACAAGTTCTCATTAAAATCATATTAGCATCATAATCAAGTTTTATATAATTAATTATTCTGCAGATCAAAAATTAAATATTTTTACATATTTAGATTCTTTCTGATTTTAGATGATTATACAAATTTATTTTCTGGGATTGCATTAACATTTCAAAAGATATTCAAAGATAAATTTTCAGCTAGTTGAAAATGGCTAAGAAATCAAAATACGCTTTACCACTACAGAAAGCGTCTTTTTGGCTAAATCCTTCTTCTACCTCGAACTCTTGGCGCTACAGCCCCATAAGCCTTGAACCACGAGAGGAGGCGAAGCTAGGGCTGGCCACGGCAACCAGCCTCCGCGGATAGTCCGCGAATCTTGATGGCACCAGCTCGGCATCGGCAGCAAAGCGAACTCGGAGGTGCTGATCGATTCCGTCGGAGGAGGCGGAGGCGAGTATGGTGAGGTCAGTGGCGGCTCTAATGGCAGACAGTGGCGAGCAGAATCGAAGTCACGAGCTCGAATCGATGGCACTAATAGCATCGATGATGGTAGGGATTCCATTTCACTGGTTTGGGGGTTGGAAGTGAGCAGAAGCTTACACGTCTTGCCATGGTGAAGAAGAAGGGCTCGGGTCTTGGCCTTCTGCGGCTAAGAAAAAGGAAATTGGCGCTTGATCAGTAAAGCATGAAGTAGGGGGATGCTCAAGGGTGAATCAATTCAAAGGTTTACTTTGGTGAGCTTGAATTGGTGATCTCCCCTTTTCGGTTCTCGAGAGAAGAACGGCAAAACGAGGAAGAAGAAGTGGGCGGCTCGGTGAAAATGGGAGGACTTCTGCTTGCTTGAGGAGAAGGAGAAGGAGTGGAGGGAAGTGGAGCACTATCTCTGGTGGCTTTGTAGTGGGGTGTACTCCAAGCCGGAGAGTTCAGTGGAAGCGAGCGGAGGTGAATGAACGGGGTTGAGGTGATGAGTTCGGCAGCAAGCTCTGGGGTCCATTGTCAGTGACTAGAACTTCTCCAATGCACCAACGGAACGGGAAATCAACGAATGGCCCACACGTCGGTGATTAGGGTGAACTTTCTCCTTTTCTCTGATTTTATTGGTGGTCAACTAGAGGTAGAGAATGGTGAAACTTTTCGACCGACATCTTTGAATACATTCTGATGTCCGGTAAAAATTTCAGATTAAAATGAGTTACCGAAAAATTATTAATATTCTGACAAGAGTGACTGCTCCTATATTTTGTTTTCGGATTTCAATTTTTGATTGAGATTAATTGAAGTCTATTATTTTTCAAATTTTGTTTTTCAAAAGGATTTGACCTCAGAATGTTCCCATAAAATTTTCAAGTCAAAATATGGTTCCAATATTTTATGTAAATTCGACATTACAATTTCCCTATTTTGAGTTTCTATTTTCGAATTTTTCAAGGTGTTATATCTCATGATCAGTTCCTAGAGTTTTTACGGTAAACATCACTCTGAGGGTATTATGGTAATTTTCTTGGATTCGGATAATGTTTGGATGATCTCCATTCTTTAATTCTATTTGTTGGATTTTCATACAATACAAAAATCAATAAAATTCAAATGAGAACCAACGATGCCAAGAAAACTCAAAAACATTTATTTTCAAATTTAAAATATTTATTTTCACTTTATTTAATTTTAGGATGTTACAATATAACATTATTTTGATTGATGGACATCATGTCCTATCGACCAATGATGACATTGAACTCTCTTAGTAGATATTTTTTATCTCTTACGCTTTTCGGTTTTTACATGCAAGCTACTTGATCATCATATCCTTTCTATTGTATTTATATTTGAGGTGGTTTATTTACTTATTTGCTTAACTGTATATGCATCTTTATCATTACACATCATAATCATCACACGTTTCATTGTCTCTCTATGGCATCTTGGGCGAGGCTTGCGATGGGATCCTATCCGAGGCTTGGTTCGATGAAAATGTTACTACATAGCTGTCTTTATTCACAAGCATCATCTTATCCCTTTTCTTTGTTTTTTTCATATTTAAATGCTTCCAACATCGTATATCGAATACTTCAAGCATGATAGACCTTTCATATCGAGTTGATAAGTTGTGTTTACCTTTTAATCTTGAGTCATAGAAGATTAGTGTATGACATTCAAACTTATTTACACATTTCCATGTTTGTCCTGCCTTAATTTGGTTGATTAGTTACTATCCATTGTAGGCGAGTGGTATTTAAGACTAATATATATGCTTTTCTGCTCTAGGTATGTCTATTAGGTTCTCTCAAAAGGATTATATGTTTCCCAGCCCAAAGAGGTTGAGAGATTAAGTTGTGCTATCTTTAAGTGCAGGTAACATGACTAAAGAAGCAATATAAAAATGTAGTTCTACTTTTTTACCACTTATGAACTATATACTCTGGTGGTGCTCATTTTCCTAGGCACATTTCCTACATAGATGAAAGTGATCTACACATGTGTATGTGGTTATGAAAACCTTATCTTGACTTAATTGATTGCACGGCATGGCATGCATGGTCTACTATATATACAATTCAAAGCATGCTATCCTATCGATAATCACCATATATTGTATGGATTGCATGGTTAAAAATGGATGTATATAGGGGAAGAGCCTATTTAATTATTTATAGTATCTACTCGCTTTCTAATTAACTGTGCTTGTATCATGTTATGTTATTCTTTGTTTCCATTGTATTTTATGGCAACGACTGTGGTGCAATCAGGCCTCCCGTGCAATCACCGTGCAATCCAACTAAGAAAAGTTTCAAAAAATTCTGAAAAAAAATCATGGATGTACATCTCATCTTACCCCATCTACATATAAAATTTCATGATCAAATTCGTCCTATGTTTGATCTTGTAGCACAATTTTCTTTTGTTTTTTGAGCTTTATGTTTTATTACCAAATTTATTTTTTTCGTAGCAACGCACGGGCATTGAACTAGTTATTTATAAAAATTGTATTGATGTCTTATTTAAAATGCAGAGGGACTATTTGCTTTTTGAAATGGTAAGTTGATTGAAAATATTGACGTACAATATAATGGAGGAGGGCATCGCATACGTTTGTAAAAAGCACTGAAAAATTTATAGCGGTTTTGCCGATTAATGGTGGAATTGTGGTAGCATGATATCGCTTTGCTGAGGTGGGCAAGTGAGAAATGAAAAGATTGATAGCATCGGCAACATGCTAAAAAGAAATTACAAACAAACAGTACTAAAGAGAAAGTATAGCAATAACAAGGAAATAAAAGTCATTAGCGTGTGAATGAACTTGTCCACAATAAAAAGTACAATTACAAAGGAAAAACAAGTATTACCTGCTGTTCTTCCGCGGTGCAACTCCCCGTATGGTGCCAGGCCTACTTGCCTTATGGCGCTGCACCTGCCTGGATGGGTAAGTCAATTGGTCCGGTGTCACTCTCTGAGTGTTCCTAACAGGATGTATCGGTGCTGGTAGAGTAACATAGCCAACCTACGATGGCCGACTTGGTCCGGGTGCATCAGGGAGCTGTGAAGAACCAAGTACGATGCCGACGACCGATTGGGGACATCGAGCGATTGTCCATGAGTAGTCCGCGCAGATGTAGGTCACTAGAGTGGGTCATGCTATCCCCTTGTGGTGCATCACCACTCGCTGAAGAATTTTTTTATTAGTGCACAATACAATGCACTGCATAACAGTAGAGGTGATACGAGAAGGTGTACCTAGAAACATGTGGGCATATTGACGCTGCCAACTGAGTTCCCCGATATGTTGGGAGGAGGGGCGCTCTATGCATGTGATGTCTCGGCTACGGTGCGACGTATGTCGGTCACGTATGGCGGAGGAACAAGCGTGGAACTGTACGGCCTTAGGCCTCCTACAAAAGATTAGGTGGATGATACACTCGAACGACTACAACTGAAGGAGTAGAGGGCATCCGACAAGAGTCGAGTCATCTGCCATGCAATGATACCTGTCAGAAAGGGCACAGTACGTGCACGGTACAACTAGTCCCCAAGCTAGCTATAGGATCTCCTCCAAGTTCTTATCTGTTGTCGTCCTCACATATTGGATCATGTGTTTTTCCATGCTATCCCCATAGGACGAGCATAACATGATCCAGTCGAAGAACCAAAGTAGGTACGCCTCAAAGAGACAACGCATGACGTAGTCCCCCACTCCGTCCGCCACCCTCTCTGGTTGCAAAATATAATGGTCGGTCGATGCAGACGAAGCATAAAGCGAAATAGAGATGTACAAGCGAATTCACACTTGCATAGAATGCGTCTGACCATACGCGTCGAGACCATGCACACTATAGAACGGTGCGTAGGTGCCCCTTGGGTAGCACTCCATCAAATCGACCATGCAATTCGATTACTCCACTCGGGTTGATGTCACGAGGCTGCAACCGTCACCGGTGCATAGAAGGCCTAGTAGGTAGCTGACGTCCTCAAGTATTGGAGCCATCTCCCCTCACGATAGGTGAAACATGTGCGTCTCTGGTCGCCAACGATTGAAGAGAGTCGTCAGAAGGCATCTATCATACGGAAACCTCTTGTAGGTGCCACGCCTATCCTATGCATCGACGCTGGTCATCTCCACCATCCTTGCTAGAGGAAGCAACCCTGCTGCTCTCAACCTATGGGAAGACATTATCAGTACGGCCGTGTGATACGTACGCCATATCCTAACACAACTGTGAAATTAGTGTACTCACTTCGGAACCCATCGCGCATCGATCCGCCACGCCTTCATCAGGGTGCGCAAGCGGAGGGAGCCAAACTCGATCGGCGGCTCACCCTCTGTCGTGGCTAGTGTGGCCAAGCGGCTATGTGTGATGCATCTGTTGTCAGGTCTTGCAGCTCGTACTGCAGTTGCGCATGTGCCTCGTCACCCACCATACCTGCAATCCAAGCATTCACTTTTACTATAACGAAAAAAACATAACTACGGATGATATACAAAACAGGTTCATACACACAAACATAAGCATAAAAATTTGGACATTCCTAACGAACATGTAACAACTCAACATTTCTATTCTTTGTAGGATTATGTTCACAGTAATAAATCATATGTTTACACAACTATTGATATTCTATACAAGCGCTTATATGCAAATGTAATTAATCCGATGCAAAGTTACGTATCTATACAACTATTTCTATTCTACACAGCTACTTATGTATAAGCGTAATTAATCTAGTTGCTAAGTCCTATGTCTACACAAGCTATTTGCTATTCCACATACCTAATTATATACAAATGTAATTAATCAGTTGCTAAGTTATGTGTCTACACAACTATTGTTATTCTACACACCTAATTGCATACATATGTAATTAATCCGTAAGCTAAGTCATGTTTTTACACAACTATTGCTATCCTACATAGCTAATTACTTATAAATCTAATTAATCTGGTCACTAAGTTCTATGCCTATACAACTATTGCTTTCGATACACCTAACTACTCACAAATCTAATTAATCTAATCACTAATTAATATTTCTAAACATAATAGATATAACAAAAATTTATACCTACGACGCGTAGCCCACAACCTCCTCCTCCTCGATCCTCTCTTCTTCTCCCCTTCCTCTCCTCTCTCTCTCTCCCCCTTTCTTTCTTTCTCGTGTGGAAGGAATCTAAAGCCTGATCTGGACGAGTGCCGCTCGGCTAGCTTTATAGCCATTCCCTATCACTATTTTAAATGACAACAGAGCCTTTGTTGCCATTTGACATGGTGAAATGGTGATGAAACTCAATAGTCAAATGAAATGGCAAGGAGAGTATAAGTGTAATTTTGTGCCCGGCATATTATTTTTATAAATATTTTAAAAAGTATATTATTAAAAAAATCATATATATATAGGATGGTACTGCATACTAAGCAATCAACAGTCGGGAGATTTGACATTGATCGATTTAACAATCGTTTCAGTTGGGCCTCTCATATGCAGCCCTAATGCATAGTTTTGATCGATCTAACTAACAAGCATTTCCTACGGCATAGCTAGGATTTTACTAAACAATTGTATTTCGACTAACCTTTATCTTGATGCGCCTCTCATGCATCGTTCATCATGGACAGCACACAGAGACAAAAGCAAAGGCTGATGGCGATTGCACGGTTCCCTTTTCCCTGCCTCCCTTTCACGGTGCCCTTTTCCCTGCCTCCCTTTCAACCCAAGGATCATTGGAAAATCGCAGCCACTTTTGTGGGCGATCTTGAGCTTTTACGGCAGGGGTCCTTGTCCCCGCCGTCGTCACCGTCGATCGTCAACACGTCGTCGCAGTACGGAGGCTTCTAACAATAATTAAAGCGAGTGACCAGTAACCACCTCGATCGCAAGGCGCTGAAGGGGAAAGCGGAAACTTTTCTTATACACGGCCGGCCATGTGGAATAATGATAGAACAACAGCGAATCTAGCAGTTCAACCTAAACATTCCTTTGGTGAGAGAGGTGTATGTACCAACTACCAAACCCTCTTGTCCCCTTCACCACAAGAAAATTTTCGCCCTAGCTAAATACACATCCTCGATCTGCAACTCATATCTCATGCAAGCTTATAGCTAGTTTCAACACAAGCTTTTCTATTGGATTATACAGAGGCTTAATATGCCCATTTTTTTCAAAGGAATAGCTGGTTTTGATCGACCTCTAAGACCCCCCGATCATGTACTAAAAAGAAAACAAAAAATATTGAAAAGGCGGTTATCTAATTAGGAAAATCGCAAATATATATCCATGCGTCGATGTGTGGATCACACTACACAAATCTTAACTTTCAATATAAGGATGTTGATAAATAGGTCAGAAGCAATAATTCATAGTGCCCATACTGTGGTGCGCCAAGCCAACAGTGCATGCACAAAGGAAAGCTACGTCTAGAGGTGGGCGTCGTCTTGGTCGAACGGCGGCCCGGACCGTCGTGCCCGACCTAAGCCGTCTTGAACGTGATGGCGTTGCCCATCGTGCTCACCCCGTCTTGCGGGCTGGCTGCCAGCTCGTCTTCGGCGAGCCCAAGCAGCCCATTGCCCTTCGTGCCTTCGTGCGTCTGTACGGGTCGGGCCGGCCCATTTATACTATTACTATAAGAGAAAATGATCACGAATTGATTTCTTTCTTTATCATCTAATACTTCCTTTTCTCCGTTTAAACAAAATCCTATTGTGTTTATTCTTCTCGATTTTCTTGATTGATTTGTTCCTTCTAGTCACACGCATCGTACCATGCATTTACTCTTTGATTTGCTCACCCACATACAACGTATGGATGCATTCCCTTCCTTTTCTTCGGTCCATTCGTAATTTTCTTTCTTTACTCCTTGATTTGCTCATCCACACATACAACACAGGTGCGTACCTGTTTCGGGCCGTGCCGGACCGGGCCGCCCATCGTGCCCGATTGGCAGGCCCGGCACGGCCCGGATAACCGTGCCGGGCCGGCCCGGCCCGTTTAAAACAGTACCGTGCCGGGCCGTGGGTCGTGCCGGGTCGGGCGTGCCTCGTGCCGGCCCAAAATAGCCCGGCCCAGTGCCCACCTCTAGCTACGTCCTGTCTCTCGCTCTGCCCAACGAGGTGAGACAGCGCAACCAAGCAGCAGCAAGCACGAGCTTAGCGAGAAGCTAAGCCACACAGTGGCACTGTGCATATAAGCCAAGGGCTAGGTGGTCACGGGCTGGATCGAGGAGGGCATCTTTTGCCCTAGACATCGATCGGCGCCTCATGCATGGCCAATACTCGAAGTGAAGAACATATGTAGTTGGAAGTATTGAATATACACAGCTATTTAATTGGAATTACATTTGGTGTCATGCATATGTGATAGAGTGTTACTGTTGATTTTTTAAAAAGGACGGTGTACTGTATCAAAATGGAGAGACCACACACTGTATTGAGACTGGACCGGCCTGTTTTTATTCTATGCATGCCAAGTCTTTGGCATAAACTACATGAATTAATACTAAGTGAAATTAATACAAAATTCAGATTAGCTAGTATTAAAGTGAAATTAATACTGCATTATAGGAGTTATCGAATAGCATTTGAACACATGCATAGTATTAATATTTGGAAACTACATAAAAGCACATCCCA
>JAYEVE010000485.1:0-21114 GCA_036346375.1 Guadua angustifolia
GAGTGGTGGCTCCCCGCCAAGAGCGCCACATTAAGTGCATTAAATGAAGGTTCTAAAGGAGTCTTAGGCTCAGCTTCAGGGCAGGCCCGGGTATCAAGGCCAACAGATATACGCTTAGGGTACCTCTCCACCGCGATAAAGCATACCACGCGCTACCGGCAATCGGCGGAAGGCGCCACGCCGGCCAAAGGCCGGCCCACGGGCGCCCTGGCGAGTGGGCGAAGCACGCTCGTCAGCCCACCCACGGGCGGCTTAGCAATCGAAGCGGGCGATCACGGCCACGGCCAGCGCCGGTTCACGGGCGCCCGGCAGCAAAGCGACAGAAGCACGCTCGCTTGCCTGCCCACGGGCGTTCGCAACGGGCGGGCGATCACGGCCCGCGGCCAAGCGCTTGGTCCACGTGGCGCCCGACGTGCAAAGGGCGAAGACGCCTGCCGCCTCGGCCGCTTGCTTCACGTATGGGTGGCGAAAGGCTGGGCGAGGACGCCGCTTCACCCCGGCCGCAGGCAAGGTGATGCACTCAAGGCCTTGAAGGCTCCTTCCGCCATTGCATCGTCGGGATGGTAGCTCGCCAATGAGAAGAAGCCATTCTGCCTGTAAGGGTTTTCGCAACAAGCCCATTCCTCCGACGCTTCTCACCCACTAACGAAGGGGTCCCATTCAATGACCGCAAAGGCACGTAGAGGCATTTAATGAGGCCGGAGGAACGGGACAACACGGGAAGGAGCATTAAATGTGTTTAGATCAAGATGATGACCTCTTGTACTCTACCCCTGCTAGCCCCGGGTCTATAAGGCCCCCTGCATGGGGAAGGGGATCGGATCCTCGATCAATCAATCTAACAATACTAGAAAAGGCTAGCTAAGAGCTTGTAACTCAAGAACTCAGACCGCTCAATACACCCTATAAGAAATTTAGCAGACGAAGGTTATTACCCTTCTCGCTGGGGGCCTCGAACTCGGGTAAAATCTCTTGTTCTTCCTAGTTCATAGACGCCAAACCCTCCGTGTGGGAGTCCTCTAGGTTTTTCATCCTCGACATTAGCCAAATGCCGCAAGACGCCTCCTACCTAACAAAAACCCCGGTCTCAGAGATCACGGGCCTGTGGAATACCGACAAAGAAGCATAGATTACGCGACCACATAAAACGAGAGGCTTAAAATGGCCTTAAGTCAACAAGGAACGAGGACACAAGAAGCGTCTCTAGCGCCAAGTTTCGCTAGATTATCGCAAGTTTCGCCTTCCTAACTTAGGCCCCGGCGATCGCTCAAAATGTACCACGGCGTAACGTGGCGAGACAAATAAGTTTTTGCGTTTTAGGCCAAGAACGCCAATGAGACGATCAGCCGTGCTTCGCTGTAACCAACCCGAGGCGATGAGCCGTGCAGAGCGCCAGGCCTAATCGACACTGGCGACTTGGCTCACGGACGTTAACACTTTAGCGATCTTCTTTATCATAAGGAGTCAGCTTGGTTCCAACACTTGGCGCATAATCATGCGAGCTCGACCCACCTTAGGATATGATCGTATGAAATGGCCAAAATGCGATAGAGCGCTTATCTTGTTTATATGCCGCAGATAGGAACTCGAGCAACTGGCAATGCAAGGTACCAAGCGAAATTTCAAGTCATCTGGGCGCATTATCTTTCGAAGGCCGGGCGACAAGCTAATCTGGCGCCGCGAAGACTCTTGAGCGCTGGCAAGAAATCGGGCGCTGGGCGAAAATTTCAAGTCACCTGGCGATTATCTTCGATACGGCGCAATACCAATCAAGCGCCGGCGAAGACTTTGAGCGCTACTGGCGAAAAGTGTAGCACTGGGCACTGAAGCAATTTCAAGCCACTGGTGACTAAACAAGATGCAGGGCTTTTCGTGAAAGTAAGCAAGACTTTTATACTTACCTCGTGACGCAGATGACTACCGAAAGGTGAGTAAACATCCGAAGGGCATACGCAAGGTAAGCCCAAAACATTCTAAATCCCAAAGATGAAGCGCCCCGACTCGCTTTTGTTTGGATTCTAAGTCCTTGTGGAACCGCCAGAAATCGGTGCCAAGGCCTGTGTGCCTAAAGCAATGAAGTTTTCTGAGGGGTGCGTCAGCCGACGGCAAGTCATGCATGACGACGGTCAAATGGTGCTTCAGAGAGCTAACCCGAGAGTGGCGAGCCGGTCGAGCACCAGACCCAAATTTCACCGCCTTCTATACCCTAAGCTGCTGCATACGACGCCGAGGATCGCCATGGATTTCACGGCGAATTAGCAAACGACAGAACCGACATACATACATGCGATAATTGCCACTCAAAGCACAACAAAGAGGAACAGAATGGTGAAGCAAAAGCTCTCGGGCACAAAATTTTACTGGATCGCCAAGACTACCGGAGGAAGAGGACGACTCGAGGCCGATCGAGCAAGCCATGGGTACTTACAATTCCTTAAGGATAGAACTTTCACAAAGAGCTCAATGTTGTAGGAGTTCGCCACCGCCGTCTCAAGGCTAACCTGACCGCCGAGATACTAAGACCACCTTGAAGCTCCTCCCATCGGGAGACAAATTATGTAACCCGGCAGATGCGCTCGAATTTTATGAAGATCAGTCACCCATCGCCGTTGTTCTCTCAGAGACCCGTGGCGTGGTACTCGAGGTTTTGTTGAGCACCCGGGCGGCGCATAAGGCGCTCCGATCCCGACTTCCTCCAGGAGGTTAACCTCTTCGCCAAGATCTTCTTGGTCTTTTCATTGAAAGCGGAGACGGAGAGCCGAGCGACAATTTGAGGGGAGAATGTTTCCACGCCATACACCAAAAAGAAGGGTGTTCACCGGCAAGACGGTCCGTGGCAGGTGCGTGAGCGACCACAAAGATGACCGGGAGTTCTTCCGTCCATCTGCACCCCGCCAGGAGTCGATCAAACGCTCTTGTTCAAAGTTCTTCAAGACCAACAGATGGCGCTGCTCCGCTGACCATTGCTCATGGATGGGCCATCAAGTGAAACATACCTTGGTGCCCATTTCTTCACGTAATTCCGTAGCCGCTACCGGTGAACTGGGTGCCGTTGTCGTGATGATGCGACATCGGGCGACTCCAAAGCTGTGAAGATCCCAAGATGAACTTAATGCAATGCAATGGCCGGATGGTTCGATCGACCGCTTTTGGCCACTCCACTTTGGTGAACTTGTCGATGGCGACAAAGAGGTGGGTGAAGTTCCCCGCGGGTTCATGAACGGACCCAGATATCACCCTGCATCTGCCGAACGCCGTGAGAGTGGGATGGTTTGCGAGCTTGGGCCGGGCTTGGGTTTGCTCGGCGAAGAACTCGACAAGTCAGACGCCCTCACTCACCGCAAGCATCCTCGGAGGGTGGTAGGCCAATAAAATCTCGGCGAAACGCCTTTGCCGATTAGAGTTCGCCGACATATGGCTCCCGCACACTTCCATGGATATCGAGAGCAGTCGCCTCTTCCCGAAAGTGATGCACTTCAAAGAGAACTCCGCTTCGCTTCGGGCGATATAGGTCCCCACCTACCGAGTATAGCACTTGGCCTTACGGCAATCTTCTCACCGAGGCATTATCGCCGGGATCACTTGGTCATGCAGAAGGCCGATAGGGTCCATCCATCTATCTTTCTCCGCCTTAAGGTGGCGACCACTCCTGTTTCGCCTCGGGTACTCACTGGCCGGGCCGAAGCTCAGTGTCGCCAAGAAGACTACTGCCTTCCTCCCTCCGACCGAGGGTCGAGAAGGCACGCCGCTTTCCTTTGAATTGAGGTCGTGACAGCGGCACCGCTTTCCCCACCGAAGCCGAGGTCATGACAAATTGCTGCTGTCCCCCACTGGACCGGGGCATGCGATAATACACCATCATCCCCACTCAATCGTGGGTCATGGCGGACGCGGTCATGCGAGTAGTCTCTTCAAGACTCCGACCGGAATAGAGCCTTGATGACGCGACCAGCGAAAAGCCCGCCAAAGAAGGTGGTTGTCACGCCGGGATATGGATATACCCCAATCCTTCAAAATGACGCCCATTTTCCTGACCTCGCCAGTACGCCGCCATGGTGGCTCTGAACATTGAACTCTTCCGCTGATTAATGACCAGCAGGAGTCTCTTGACTTGAGACACCGATGCCCAACGCCAAGCGATACGCACTCGCTTAGTAGACCTTCATACTCAAGAATGTTGTTGGTGGCCTTGAATTCGGGGCTACCACCACGCATCGAGGGTGTCAACGGCCTGGGAGACCAGGCAACCCCACCTCGCCGCTTTCTAGCTCAAGGATCCATCAAAGAATAACGCCTGTGGGGAAGGCACGGCGCTTTCTTCGCCAGAGTGGCGGAGTCCACTCGACTACTAACTCCGCCAACTTTTTGACTTTTGATAGCAGGCGGGGCACGAATTTGATGTTGAATTCTCCTACTCCACCGTAATTATTTAGCAATGCGGCTTTCGGCTTCACGATTGTGGAGGATTTCCGCAGGGGTAGGCCGTGACGACGGTGATTTTCGCCCCTCGAAAATAGTGCCGTAGCTCGACGCAACCAGACCGTGATACAAAGATCTTCTCGAGCTTGAGGATACCGAAGCTTCGCTTCATGTAATACCCATGATGTAGTAAACCGCTTCGGATGCCTTCCTCTCAAAGAATTAACATCCGCTACCACCTCGTGGGGTGGCAGGCTGATATACAAAACAAGGCTCACCCTACTGGGGAAACTAGCACCGGGAGAGGAGAGGTACCTGCTCAGTCTTCAAATGCATTCTGGCTTCCTCCGCCCATTCAAAATGGTTAGTCTTCTTCAACAACTTGAACAGAGGTGCAGTTTGCTTTCCCAAGCTGCAATGAATCGCCCTAGGAGGCCAAAGCACTCACCAGTAATCGAACTTGCTTGAGTCGAGACTGGCGTTTTCATGTGCTCGATGGCCGCTTATCTTGTCGATTGGCCTCGATGCCTGGCCTGGACACTGTGAAACCCAAAGAACTTGCCTTGAGGGCACACCAACACGCACTTCTCCGATTGAGCTTCGAGCAATTCTTCCGAGGTTAGCAAAGGTCTCCTCCGGTGCCTTGATCGCTTCTTCACTTTTTAATCTTCACCACTAAGTCATCAACGATACTCAAGATTGCGCTCTATCCGAGGGCGAAAGTAATATGCATGGCACGTTGATAAGTAGAACCGCATTCTTTAAACCAAAAGCCATCCTTACATAACAATATACGCCTATGCTAGTTACAAAGCGCTTTCTTTCATCTTCGCCTATGCTAACTGTGGTACCGTAGAACGCTGGGCCCAGAAGCATAGTGTCAGACCCTACCGTGGAGTCAACAATGAGATCGAACCCCAAGCAGGATATGGATCCTTCCGCAAGCCTTGTTGAGGTGCGAAGTCGACATACATGCGCCACCCCGCTGGACTTCTTGACGAGCACGGGTCAAGCCACTCAGATGAGAGACTTCCCGACGATCCCGCGCCAACAATGTTCTACTACCTCTCGAATGGCGCCTCGGCCTTACCGGCTACCGCCCGACCTTCATCTCATCGGGCGACGTCAAGCCGGAGCTGTGCCTGCTCGATCACTTCGGGACCCAAATATGCCTGACGGTTGCAGCGCTAACACGCTGCTGGCTTGATCGAGGAAGGTGACGAGCCTTTCCTATTTGGCTACCGAGGTTGGCGCCAATGTTGATTCTTTCGGTTCGCCCCACTGTATGCACCACCTTTACCTCATCGGGCGGAGCCGGTGAGGCACGGTCCGGCCCAGGGGCTCCTCGAGGAAGTGGCGCTTGGCAGGCCGATGAAGTGGCACCCCAGATCCCAAGCCCGCCAGGCAATACAGGCCTCCGACCTATCCACGTTGATGACGATGGGGTCAGCTGGGCTGTGAGATCTTCACCACCATGTAAGCATAGTGGGTAACCGCCATGAACTTGACCAACGCCATTCGGCCGAAAGGTATGCGATATGGGAGGTCAAAATCGGCGACTTTAAATCCACCATCTCGGTGCGCAAGTTATCCTTCTCCCGAAGTGACGGGAGGCAAACTTGACCCAGGGAACAAGCCCGTGATCCTGGGCTACCCCAAAGAACGGCAGTATTCTGCACAGATCCCGTCATGGATTCAGCCGCCATGAATGCCGACGCGACAGAGGTTGATGGAGCCTCCGCCCATCAAGACCATTTCCTACCAGACATTCCGGACTGTGGGTGCTACCACGACGGAGATGCCCTAGGTCAGTTGCCTCAGGTGGTCGGCCTGACCAAGGTGATCGCTTATCTTCACCATTTCAAGGTCCGACCCGCCCCTCGAGCTCGACACGTGGCGACACACCTTTTCACCGCTTGTAAGCGGGCGTTGAGGAATGGTGGATGAACCCCATAGATGTACGCACATAAAGGTGATCCGCCCGCCGAAAAGCCGGTGCCATGGATCTTCATCTTGATCATCATCGTATGGCGCCCTGAGCCGCTTCTCCACCATCTCGCCCACTTACACCCGGCGCTTGTCCGTGTCATGGGTATTGGTTTTATGTATTGGGCGATAGGGCTCGCCTCCTTTTGATCGCGGCGATCGCTCCCACGACATCGCGAGCTTGTGATGCGTTATACCGATCACGACGATCGTTACGCCGCCACGACGGCTGCCGCCTCGGCGGCGATCATCACCGTCCGGCCATTGCGCTTCCGAGGCGCGGGGTCTCTTCGTCGTCATACCTTCACGCCAGACTCGCCTGCCTCCTCTGGCCAAGGCACCGGGCTTTTTCTACACCAGACGGTCGAACCCTTTGAGGTCCCATTGCTCTTGTTTTGGCTGCCCTTGGGCTGCCTCATCAGCTCAGCCTCAGCAGACACTTATGTGCGAGGGAAAAAGCTCGAGGTGGAGCCGATGGTACGGTGGCCATCTTCTCCTTCATCTTATGGTCGCAGACGCCCTCCCGGCTGGCGACGACTCGATTGCTCGAGATGGGGATGGTATTGCAGCAAAGGATGTAATCCGGCCGGATGAAGTCGCTGAAGCGACTCCCCTTCTCTCTTGTTCTGCGTGGAGGTCATCCTCCACACCGCGCGAAGGAGCCCTGAAAATTAGCGACAAAGATGTCGACAACTTTTCCCACGAGTGCACCACCTCTGGGAGATTTAGCACCAGAGCGGGCGTAACTCCGCAGGCCGCGGGAGGTAGTTGGCTATGACCTTTTCAGATCCGCCACCGCCCGCACCATCGCTGTAGATTTGGAGGAACTCCCCGGGGGTGCCGCTATATTTTTCTATGGTCACGGGCGAAACTCCGTCTGGCCAAAGGCGCAAGCAGCCTGGGCCGGAGAAGGCCCGCACCGACGCCGAGAGGGAGCCGAGCCACATCGAGGTCGGTCCGAGACCGGGCAGATGGGAGCACGAGGCCCAACATCAGAGAACCGAGAGGAGCTGACCTCCTCCCGATCTCGAGGGTGAGAGCCATGAGGGGACTCTCATTGTCACCGCCACCGCTACTATGGCAAAGGCTTGGTCCGTGGGCGCAAGAAAGCATCACTTAAGGTCATCATCATCAAGCGGCCTCATCAAGGTGAGAGCGAGGTCCTACGGCCTTGATGAACCGACCAGATTGCGCTACGCTTCTTCTGACCTCCCGCCCGACCGGGCCTTTGTCGCTGGGCGCTTAGAGGCCTCGAGAGTTTCTGCAGCGCTTTAGGGCTGAGGTACGATTGGTACCGACCGCCGAGGAGCCCTACCCGAGCCTGGCCGATCCACGAGGCTGCATTGCTTCGGCACCAGACGGGAGCGGGGGAATCTCTCGAACTCCACCGAGGGTGGTCCTGTAAGAGCACGAGCGGCGGTGTTCTGGGGCAGGGGTGGCTGCCTCCATGGCCAGCTCGGCGACGCGACGGCCGCTCCATCGCTTCCGTGGAGCAAGGCGTACGCTATGGTGGCGGGCAAGGCGGCTCGACCGACGCGATGGCCGGAGGCGCTTTGGTCGCCGCTTCGCCTCGCGATGTCTCCGCGCCGAGGATCCGCCATCTTTTGATGCTCGAGCCGGCTTTAAATCGCGAACGCCAAGTCCGCCGAGTTAGCTTAAAAGCCAACCACTAGCCCCTCACTCGGCGCGCTCGCTTGGCGAGATTCCACCGAGAGCAGCCCGAGGATGCGCACGGGTTTAGTTCGGAGGAGGGCGCTTCGCTACGGCTAAACCTAGAGGGCTTAAAACCCTAGGGACTCCTACGCCAAGGATTCCGACGCCTATGAACTATGGATGACACCAAGATATTTTTTTTCGTGTTCAGCCCCTTTGTCTCGTAATAGCCTTACTTCTCGCTAGATTGTTTAGAGAGGTGTGAAGCTAGTACAAAGCTCTTGAGTTACAAGTTCTTTCCTCTCGAATGCACGCCCCTCTTTTTCATGCACCCGGAGGCCCTTATATAGGCCAGGCTAACGGGAGTAGGTAAAAGAGGGGTCATCATGCTGATCCTTATACATTTATTACTCCTTCCTTTGGTCCTGCTCATCCACTTTCATTAAATGCTTACGCGCCTTTTGCCCGGTCCGCCGGATGGGACCCTTTGTGATGTAGGTGAGAGGCGCGAGGAATGGGCTTGTTGCGTAAACCCTCAGAATCGATAAGCTCGCTATGGCAGTTCACTGCTCGACACGGAGACGCAGAAGTGGAAGGAGTTTTCGAGGCGGCCACCGCGCCCACCTTTTGCCTGCGCGGGGGCGAAAGCATGCTCGCCAATCGCCGCCACCCGCCACGTGGATCGGGCGCCGGGCGAAAGGTAGCGTGTTTCGCCACCGCTTACGGGCGCCACGTGGACCGACGCCGGCGGCGGCCGTGATCGCCGCCTGATTGCAGCCGCCACGTAGTTAGGGCGCCGGGCGAAAGCGGTGGCGTCACTTTCACCGCCCGGGCGCCACGGACCGACGCCGCCGGCGGGCCGTGATCGCCGTCGATTGCTGTGCCGCCACGAAGCTGGCGCCGGCGAAAGTGGCGTGTTTCGCCACCTGCCGCCGGGCGCCACGTGACCGACGTCAGCCGGGCGGCCGTGATCGCTCGCCCGATTGCTGTGCCGCCACGAGCTGGGCGCCGGGCAGAAGGGCGTGTTTCGGCCACTGCCGCCGGGCGCCACGGGATCGACGCCGTCGGGCCATGATCGCCGCCTGATTGCCAAAGCTACCACGTGATTGTACTTTATGCGGTGAGAGGGTACCTTAGCGATAGTACCGACACCCTATTTCAAACTCCTCCCTCGGATCAAGATACTTGTGACAAGGTCTAGAGGATCGATGACTCACCTTCAATCTCAATAATTGAATGAGACGTTGTCGCTTCCATCGTTGAGGAACCAAAGAGGTTCTTGACTCCTTCTTGTATATACCAGAGATTACCTTCTCCCCGTAATCTTCTTTCACTTCCTTTATGTGTCGATTCACTAACTGTTACAGGACAAGGGATTGTGCCAATCACAACTATCGGTGTATTTCGCCGGATAGGGCCCGGTCAATGGATAGGGTTGACTACTCCCGGGATGGAGGATATGGTTTGGTAGAGGGCGTCTTCGTGGCCGAAAACCCTAATGTCTCTCACGGAAGGGATTCCGGGGATCAACAGATCAATGAACGCGGTGATGTACCCAGGTTCAGGCCCCCAACACGGGTAATAGCCCTACGTCTTGCTAAATCTTTGTTGAGGAAATATGGAGACGGTTATAATGGTTCTTCTGGTCTTGAGCTCGGGTGAGTCCTATGGATCCGCCTGTTCGTCCCCCCTTCTCCCATGCACCAGAGCGCCCTTCTATAGATGGGGTTGGCCTAGGCAGGTAAGAAGGTGACGCTATACTGATCTACAACTCATTAATTACACCCATCATTCCAGCCTTACACCGACCCATGACTCATTTATTGCACTCGCCACTATAGCCATGTCCTTAGACTCCATTTAATGTCATTGCGGGTTTCGCCTTCTATCCGCCCGGATATAACGCTTCCTACGGCGGGGTTTGGGAGAGATGTCGAGGATGGGCCATCGTCGTGTCGATAGTGACTCTCGAATCAATGGCCCTAACATTGTGGTGTCAGAAGGAGGCTTCGAGGCTAAGTTTTCCTTATTCCTTTTGTTGCCTCAGGGTTCGACGAGGGGCCCGAACGCCACCTTGCCGGACGCCACGTATACCGCCGTGGCAGTGGCATAACCGCCCACCGCCGCCAGGGGGCCATGGGACCACGCTGTCGCCGCCCATGAAAGGGCGTGATCGCCACCTACCGCGCAGTGGCTATGCGACGCCGCCGCGAAAGGTGGCCTAATCGCCCACCGCCGCCAGGGCTATGCGGGACCACGCGGCCGCCGCTTCAATGAAAGGTGGCATGATCACCCGCGATGTTAGCAGTGGGCTACGCGGCCGCCTCGGCAGAAAGGTGGCTCGACGCCTATCTCGCCGCTAAGGGGCAATGCGACCACACGGTTAAGCTTCGCTTCGGCCGAAAGGCGTGATCGCCACTCCGCCGCCAGGCCACGGGCTAGACCGCCTTCGCAGCCCACCGGTTCAGCAGAGGAGAGGGTACTCAGGTGCAAAGTACACCGACAGTAGCCCCTGGGCTCATCCTGGAATGCGCGCCAGTTTCTTTTTAGACCTCATTTAATGTTGGTGCGTTCCTAGATGGGCCCACCACTTCTGAACGCGCAACCATCTCGGTCCCTCCCACTTTCGCCGATTTCTCTTGGGACCAAACGTCAAGGTCTTTTTTCCTACTCATCAATCGCGTCTGTGGGGGGCCTATATATATACGCGCCCCCAATAAGCAGTTCATGCTTTCGATCCTCATGACTTTGCTCCTTGCCCTTTCATCTTCCTTGTTCAAAAAGCTCCGCTTCCGCTCCCATGGCGCAACCTCTTCTTCCTTCCACCGTTGGAGAGGACAGGTGGGAATGTTTCCAAAATGGCACCCGAGGGCTCCTCCACCTTCGCCAGGAACCTCGCGCCAAGTCATGAACCGTGGAGATCATCGCCTCGCTTAGGGCTTTGGCGGCCGGTGCCGCCATTTTCTCAATTCTTCCTCACCGCCCTTCACTTCTACAAAATCCATCATCTCCACCTCACCCCCAACTCCATCGCCGCCTCTCCATCTTCGCGCCACCGCGAGATGTTCATAGGGGTGATGCCCAATCTTCCTCTCTTCCGCTATTTTTCATCCGCCACAGCTCGACATCGGTCAGGGAGTCGCCACTTCCGCCTTTCGATGGGTCGGCTCGCACATTCCTTCCAACCACGATCCAACCGAAATTGTGGGCGAACGATCGCTTTCCACGGCGACGATAGCGGGTAGACCTTCTTGGGATTCTAGGCGGCGAAGGTCCACGAGAACTAGAGTTCGCCTGCCGAGGAGACCGCAGAGCTCAGCAATGGCGTACCCAGATCAACCGGCTTATGGACGCCTACCGACGAAGGGCGCCGGTGGTCCGGACTTCGTGGCTCGTGAGAATTAGCTTCTCCGCTGTCGTGCCCGCCTCGCATGGCAAGATATTGTGGACGCATTTACATGACACGACGCGTTCGCCGTAAGCTCTTTTACCCTTCTCATGGATAGGTATATTCCTCTTCGTGGTCACCATCAACTAATATCCTCGTTTTTTTGCGCCAGCGATGGAAACTCTGACGGGCTCCCGCCATCTCGAGATGGTCTGTCCGCCGCTTCCCGCCAAGGCCGAAGCGGCCTAGACTTTCCCATCGGGCCCGACCGCTCTCGCGATCCGAGTTCGCGGAGCGGCCGGATCTTCCAATCGTTCGGCGATGGACTCCATCGCCCTCGCTGTGGTCATTGCCCACGGTCCCTCGGTGATCGTGGACCAGGCCCGGCCGATGACCGAGCGCAGTAAACGGCCGATCGCTTCCCGGACGCTTCCGAAGCGTGGACTCCTAAGAGGGCTCAGCATCGGGCCAAACCGGGCAGCCACACCGCTTCCACTAAGCGCCGCCGAGCGGGCGACGTTTTCATCCGAGGCGACGACGTCGCGCCTCCTCCGACGCCGGTCAGACGCTGACGCCGACTTACTACGGCCGTCTCAATTGTAACCGACTCCACCAAGACTAACTCCAAGTGGCGCCACTTCCACCGCCAACCCCAAGAACAATGCTAGTGCTCGCTCGGGCGCGCTCACGGTTCCCGGACCTCCTTTAGCTTCAAGTCACCTCCTGTGGTGGTTCATTAACGGTTTCGGCCAGTATATCCGCGCGCCGCATACATGGGGACTTTCGCCAAGGGCAACTCGGCGCTCAAGACGCCAGATGGATGTCGCCAAGACCAAAGATTTCTCGCCACGCTTCATATCTCACCGCCTGCCATCGTCTCGAAGGCCGCTAGCGGTAACTGTGAGGCGCCACTGCACATGACCTCCTCGTGGAAGCCACCTCAATACAAGCCCAGACATCGCAATAAATGGCAGCTACTGTAAGGGAGCCGAGAAGGAGGCGTCACGACCCAGAGAGGCCACGGGCGCACTCGCCGCCTCGGGCGAGGAGGCCGGCGGCGCAGAGGCAAAGGTGGAGGAGCAAAGCGCTACAACAACCTCCGCATGGCACATGTTCGGCCAATTTACACGGCGCATGGCGAGGGCCTTGAAGTCGCCGAGTGGATCTTCGCGAGCCGCCGAGCCCACAATGATGCAAGACGCCCATCGTGATCACTCTGGTCTTGGCGGTGTTTTCGGTCTTCCACCGCCATGACCGCCGCTCCATCTAGGAAGGCGATGAAGTCGCCGCGCCACGAATTTCGACTGCTGTCGGGTCGCGTCGCGCCACCGTGATGTTCCTTCAACCCAATGATCGCAGGCATTTATATTGAGGGAAATGAGGCCTGTGCACAGCGCTGCGTGTGCACGAGGTCATGAGCATGTTATGCAGGATGATGGCGGTGGAGGGCCCGGACCTTGAGGCGGCGGTATCAGAGTCGGAGGCCGAGGAAGACGATGGGCACATCCAAGTCATCAACGACAACTGATGGCCCGAGCTGCTTCCTTCATTTTCTTTGTTTCTTTCTGTTCCTGTTTTTTTGTATGCCAGAACAATCTTAGTAATTGTAATGAAATTGGCATCTTCAGGTTTTACCTATGCGTGTTTGCTTGTTCGCGTTCTGATTGTGTCCTCTCAACTCAACCATCGGGCGATCAGCCCCCAGTCTTGCCATGATGCGAACCTGAACACTTAGGTTAGGTCGATACATTTGGCGCTTGAATGATTACAAGCTACCGCTAAAACGCGAACAATGGTTACACAAAACGCAGGGTGATGTAGATGTTAAGTCCTAAGTCTTTGCGCAAGGTTGTCACTGACTCCTGCTCTTTTGGAACTTATATCCTTATAATCTCTTGAACTCGACAGAAGGCTAGCGCGACAAAGCAAAGAGCTCCCATGAGCTGTATTGGGCTAGTGGTACTCAAGGGATGTACCACGGTGCTTCCCGAGCCAACCCGAGGTGTACGAGCTGCGTTTGAGCACCGTGGTCGCGACTTCAGACTCTCGTCGCCTCGCTGTTTGCACGCAAACACTGGGCATTCCCTTTTATCAACGAGGAGCCATCAGGTTATCAGGGCCAGTGACAACCACGCACAACTCGACCCAACAGGGTGCAGACGCAAAACATAAGTCGATAATGCTAAGGCGAGCAACTTATCTTGGTCATAGGCCATCAGGCAACCAGCCCCCAGACTGGTCACGGAAGCCAACACCTGGCGAGTAGGGCGTGGTCGCCACTCGCCGCCTTTCGGCCGTGTGGCCTCGACGCCCACTCGCCGCCAGCCCACGCAGTGGTCTTCTTGCATGAGACAGGCGTGATCGCCCACCTGCTCGCCAGGCCGCCACAGGGCCACTTTGGAGGTTTGAATTAGGTTAGTGCTTCAGCACTTCATCTGCGATTGCACGTAGCTACTGAAAACACAAGTAGGTGTTACGCAAAGCATGCAGGAAATATATTGAAGAACGCAAGTTCCTACGCGGGTTCGTCATGGTCCCTTTCTTTGGAAATTAGGTCCTTGCGACTCGGAACCAACCCGCGGGTTGCGCGGCAAGGCAGCAAGTTTCCAGGAGTGGTATTGGGCCCGTGCTCGCAGGTGACAGCCTGGGGTGCTTTATTGAGCCAACCCGAGGTGTGCGAGCCGTTTGAGCACGCGGCCACACTCACGCCTCGTCGGCCGTCTCTCACACGACATGAACGCCGGTGTTACCAAGATACCGATAAGGAGCAAATAAACTGTGGTACGCATGACACCCCCGCGAAATATTACCCACCAGGGGACAAGCAAGGAGACTAAAGCAAAAGCCAATAAGGCAAACAACTTTACTGACTACCACAACAGCCGATCACCTGGGAGAGCTCGCCATACAACCTGATCGTAGCAAACTACCGCACTTACAGTTTTTAGGGGTAAAATTTTTGCAACAATTCCATGTTGAAGGAGTTGGCCAGCTCTTGATCATCCTTAGTGGCCAACCGAACCGTCCCAGGTCGAGATACTGAGACCACTTTGAAGGGGCCCTCCTACCGGGGAGATAGTTTGTGGAGCCCAAGATGCGCTTGGATTCGCGCGAAGACCAGTCGCCATCGCCAAGTTCTTCGTGGACCCGTGGCGTGGTATCGCTCGAGACTTTGCTGGTACCGAGCGACACGCAAGGCCGCCCGGTTGCGCACCTCCTCCAGAAGGTTGACTTCTTCTCCGCGGTGATCTTCTTGTCCTTCCTCGCTGAACGCTGAGACACGCGGTGAGCTGAGTGACAGCTCGGATGGGATGACAACTTCCGCGCCGTAGACCAGGAAGAAAGGCGTCTCTCCAGTCGCCCGACTAGGTGTGGTCCGGAGCGACCACAACACAACCGGGAGTTCTTCCGTCCACTGCGCCCCCCGCTTATGGAATCAATCAAATGCTCGTCTTCGTGCCCTCAACACCAAATACACATGGTTGCTCAAATTTTGGCCATTTCGTCTTGGATGGGTGACCGAAGCAAAGCATAGTTTGGTGCCCATCTCATCACAAAACTCCAGGAAGGCTGCGCTGGTGAATTGAGTGCCATTGTTAGTGATGATACGATTGGCGACTCCAAAGCGAGTGAAGATTCCGTGGATGAACTTGACAAAGAAGGAGGCCATGCGTCTCCTCGCTAGGGGCTATGCGGGCCGCCGCCCGCAAGGCGTGTCGTCCTGCCGCCGTGGGGCCACGTGGGCTAGACCGCTGCTCACTGTTCCGCATGAAGAGGGTACCCCGATCCAAAGTACACCGACAACAACACCTCTACTTTTGATTCTTCTTTATCTTCAACTCCAATTTTTTCATTCTCATTTTCTGTACCTATCTCATTCATATTAGAATTAGGATCATTAAATAAATCACTCAAATTTGTTCTTTCTCCATAAAAAGGGACCGATTCCCTAAAGGTGATATCCATACTCACAAACATTCGATGCTCTGATGGACTCCAACATTTATACCCTTTTTGTCCAGGAGAATAACCCACGAAGATACACTTATAGCTTGTGGATCCAGCTTTCCAACTGAAGGTCTGTGGTCTCTAACGAAGCAAGTGCATCCAAACACCCTTGGTGGAACCACAAATTCATTTTTCCCAAACAATATCTCATATGGAGTCTTCATCTCAAGCACTCTTGATGACATGCGATTAATTAGATAAGTAGCAGTCATGACTGCCTCACTTTATAGGAATTTAGGCACATTCATAGTATACATAAGTGAACGGGCCACTTCTAAGAGATGTCGGTTCTTCCTTTCAGCTACACCATTCTGAGCTGGTGTGTCAGGACATGATGTTTGATGCATGATCCCTTCCTTAGAAAGAAAACGTCTAAATTCCTTATTCACATACTCAGTCCCATTATCAGTTCTGACAATTTGAATATGAGCGCCAAATTGATTTCTAACACAGTAATACAAAAGTCCTTGAAGCATTCAAGAACCTCACTTTTATGTTTCATAAGATATAGCCATGTCACAAGGAGCAACAATCAATAAAGGTGACAAAATATTTTGCTCCACTTATAGAGACAATAGGGATGTCCATACATCGTAATGGATTAATATAAAGGGTGACAAACTACGCAACCCCCGGCTTACATATGAGGTTCTAGTATGTTTGCCATACTCACATGCATAACATAATAACTTATGTTTGTTCACCTTACTCATTTTATCAGGAAACATCCTACTCATAACATCAAAAGATATAAGTCCCAACCAATAGTGCAACAACATTACCTCAGTCTCCTTTTCATTAGCAGTCACTGAAAAAGTTAGACATACCTTTTCATCTACCTTAGTTCTATCAAGATACCAAAGTCCATTATGTCGAACTCCAGTCCCAAGTTTTCTTCCAATCTTCCTCTCCTGAATTAAACAATTCTCACGATCAAGAGAGACACAACAATCCATTTGATCGATCAATGAACTTATTGAAACCAAATTAACTGGGAAAGATGGAACATATAACACCGATGATAATGTAATGGATGGAGTACATTTTACCACACCAACACCTTTAATCGGTCGAGATGTTCCATCTGCAGTTTGGATTTTTTCCTTAAAGGAATGAGAGTAAGGTGTATAGATGCAAATTCACTTGACATACCCGTGACATGTCTAGATGCTCCTGAATCTAATATCCATTTTAAATTTAAATTTTGTATGGAAGCAAAAGCTTGATTCAATATACCAAGGGGGCACAAGATTAGCAAGATTATCAACTCGGTTGCCATGTAGCCTCCTTGGTCATATGCTTTTGAGTCTTCATTCTTCTTCAACCTTCTCAATTCTTCTAACTCTCGGTAATAGGAATTGTGGCTAAACCAGATGTTCCTCCCTCACCATAGAAAGATTTTCTTTGTACTTCCACCTCGCCATGACCCCTACCTAGCCTCGGGTCCACCTCTAAAGTTACCTCTTCCTCTTCCACGATTAGCTTTAAATGGTTGGTGACAATCACGGCTTATGTGACCCTTTTCGCCATAATTGTAGCATGTTCTAGTCTCTTTTGACTCTGTTACTGCAAAAGCTGGACGAAGTGGAGGTAAGGTAGTGCCTCTCATCACCTTCAACCTTGCTTCCTCTTGTGCCACAGCAGCTATAGCCTCCTCTAGGCCAGGAAGAGTGGACTGGTGGAATAAAGTTGCACGTCTTGCCTCAAATTCTGAATTGAGACCTCTCAAGAACTGAAGAACTCTCCTCTTCTCTATCCACTTCTTCACCTAGGCCACACAATCAGGATGTGGTAGATCAACTGGATCAAAGTAATCCACATCAGTCCACAATCGTTGCAATTCCGCAACATACTCTATCACAGATCGCTCCCCCTATTTCAATTCACTGATCCTATCCTCTGTTTCAACCAATAACATCACATTATCGCTGCTTCAAATACATCTTAGACACACTTTTTCATATGTCTCGTGACTCACAAGACTATCTACCGATGCGGCTATAGTTGAGTCATAGAGCTTGATAGCCGTGCAAGACCACCAATGAATTAGTAGCATCCCATGTTTTCCATTCAGCACTTGTCCTGTCATTTGGTTCAACTGATTCTCCAGTAACAAAGCTCTCAAGGCTTCTTGCTTTCAATAACCGAAATGCTCTTCTCGACCATGCCAAGTAGTTCTTAATGCCTTCCAACTTAACATCATTCAGCATTAATTCTAATTTCTGAGCTGGTTCAACATGCGGCACAATGTTCCTACTTCGAGTTGACCCCTCACCGGTCTTTGCTGCAAGCATCTCAACTAGCTTCCCAAGTATCTGTTCAATTCCCTGATTGTCTCCCATTATGTAATACAAGCAAAACTAGAAGAAAGAAATCAGTACCTCAACTTCAAATCTTAGCTAGCCACTAAATTTCTCAAACCACAAGCCACCGCTTCTGGGTCCGAATAAAGTCACTCAGTTCATCCTTCGTTCCTTCCTCGATTTAAACGCCAGTGCTCACCAAGGACGCCAGCCAAGAACTTCGTTCGTCCTTCCTTCTTTTCTCCTTCCTTAGCCTCGCACGCCGGGTTCGAACACGTGGCGCCACACCGTCTCTTCCAGCTTGATCCGCTACCGTGAAGGCCGTGGTCTCAGAGGCTTGCTGTCTTCAAGGCCCACATGGTGCCACCTATCGGACTTCTCCTCCTCGCTCCGCCTTGTTCCGGCAGCGTCTGCTCAAGCTGGACCCGCAACTCACGCCGGCCTCCGCGGGCGCATCGCGCGCCTGCCAACTCCTCGGCTTCAAGCACCTCCCGAGCAGCCAAGCTCCTGGCAGCAGTTCGACGTTGTCGCCTCCTCAATCGTCACGCCATCGCCTCCAAGCTCGATACTATGGATGGTGGGATACATTTTGGGTTGAATTACATTGCCCACATTGACCGCAAATATTTACGCGGGATATTGCGGTAGTTCGCGAAAAATTTATATGGGCAATGCGGCGCCCACAAACCCACTAAATCTTATAATTTTTTTAAAAGTAAATTAGAACATAACATATAAACCCACTAAATCTTATAACATATAAACCCACAAAACCCACTAATTTAAAAGTAAATTAGTGCATCTTAGATTGGGTGAGTACTGGAGGAGCCTAGACACAAGATCAACAGCTTCTGGTCTACACCACTTTCAACAGCTTCTGGTCTACACCACTTTCAGCTTCTGGTCTACACCACTTTCAGCACCAGAATTAGCAACTACCTTGATGATTTCAACAAGCTGGTCTACACCACTTTCACCAGGAAACAGAGGCTGCTCAATAAAAGACCTTGTAAGCCAGCATCAACTTAAACCATATAGCGCTAAGTTGTGAAGAACTAGCTTCAAGATGCACAGACAAAAAGAGGCTGCTTACCTGCCCTAACATAAGCTCAGCAAGAACACATCCAGCAGACCAAATGTCAATTGCTGTAGTATACTCAGTGGCACCAAATATTAGCTCTGGAGCCCTATAGTATCGGGAACAAATGTACGATATGTTTGGTTCTCCCTTGACCTACAAATTAGCACCACAGAGAAGATAAGACTATCTGTTTAAAACTCAAAATAAAATCTTTTGTGTATTACTTGAAGGGTTTACCTGAAGTTTAAGTTCAGAAAATCATTTTAATGATAAAAAGAACGTGCGATTGGTCACGGACCTCGCCACTACCCTGATGATGTTGCTCATCGCCGCCAACCGCCAATTGCGGCTCTTCCCCGCCACCTACGGAGATCCCTGCTTGCTGCGGCTCTATTTGATTGGCCGCTGCAACATTGCCATCCCCATCTACCATTCTTTCTCACATCCAAAATGTTGAAATAAACAACAGTACTTCTTGAAGGTTGGTTATTCTCCGTGGTTGGTCCTGATGAAGTTATGTGTATCAGTGTATATGCACTAGAGCCATGAAACAAATCATCCTATTCGAAATTATTAATAAGATATATAATTATTAAAAGAACTGTTATGTGTATCAGTGTATATGCACTAGCGCATTCAGAAAACAAAGGCGTCAAGGTAATCCTTATGATTACCACAAATTACCCACACACTCAGTTCGTAATACAAATGGATAAATAATACACCATGCATCATTCAAATCTAGAGCATTGCACTCCAGAATAAAACAATCACTTGGTGAACATGCCTATCGTTTTTCCTTCGACCACCAGCAAAGTGCACGCATAGAATTCTCATTCAGATATCCATGTTTGTGTCAGAAAAACATAAGACTTGTCATTGTTGACGCTACCTGGACTTGCAATTATGTCATATGATATGGAAAATGAAATTTCATTGCTGGTTCGTCCATACAGCATAGCCATGTGAGTTAAACCAGACATAGCTCACTTCCACTCAACTTACTTCCAGCAGGTGAACCATTCAATAACATAACCAAGTACTTTTTTAACTGAAATTTCATTACCCATACTTACTAGTAATAATAATTATCCGCCTACTGCAGTACAAACCCGTACAGACGAGTCAGGCACAACAAGAAAGCGACTGTCTCAGTAAAGTTGGATCCACAGAGCTCACAATCCAACTGGAACTACGAACTATCTATCTGGAGCCGAGTACTAGTACCAAGTAACACCGCACGACATAGGCAAGAACGAAACGGGTAGCAAGAAACTCGACTGGTCGAGAAGAAATCCTAGCCCAGTATTACTGCATTTGTACAATCGCGACACAAGCGTGTAACGGGAAGCAAATACAGCCCGGATCAAATTGAACTGAAATAGCCGATCAAGAGAAACACGACCCTGCAACACCTCTTGCGATTCAAAGAAACAGTAGGGCGATCAAACAACCCTTGGAACACAAAATCGAAGAGATAGATGAGATAAAGGAGTTGATTTTCAGGGGGGGAAGCGGAGATCGGAGCAGGAAGAGGATTGGGGAAAGCCGTACCAGTGAGGGTGAGGGAAGGAGGCCAGAGGCGACGGCGAATCGGGGGAGGCGACAGCGAATCGGGGGAGGCGGCGGCGAGACGAGGGCATAGAGGGAGGCAGGGAGCCCTTCGCGTCTTCTCCGTAGGATGCGGGCGAGAGTGGACACGAGGTGGGCTAGGTGGGCTTCACGGACGCGAGCTGCGGAAGATTAATTCGCGGCGCGGGTGTCCACTAAACGTTTTTTGGTGGGCTGATTTAGGCGGCCTCGTGGGTATCCGCGTCCACTTTCACCCCTATCTGATACCATGTAGAGTTTTTTGGAAGTATCTAGATCAGTTCTCTCTTTTCCAATTTGTAACTTCTAGTATAGGACGAATTTGATCATGAAATTTTATATGTAGATGGGGTAAGATGAGATGTACATCCATGATTTTTTTCAGAATTTTTTGAAACTTTTCTTAGTTGGATTGCACGGTGATTGTACGGGAGCCCTGATTGCACAGCAATCGTTGCCCTGAAAGAAATCTAGTGAAATTTATTTCACTTAGCAGGGTGTTGATTTCTAGCATAGGTCCAGCAAATCCCATCATGGGTAAAGAAATCCGGTAAAGATTCATTAGAGAAGGAAAAAAAAGCTAGAATGACAAAAGTAATTTGGCAATAATTTTGCGGATGTATGTTTTCTTGCTTATGAAATTCCTCTGTTTCCAATGTGTCACGGTGGTTTTTATAGAGCTCGGT
>JAYEVE010001045.1:0-21115 GCA_036346375.1 Guadua angustifolia
GGGCATTTTGAGAGTGTCTCGCTCTGGTGCAAACTTTCACAAAATCCGCCTGTTTGGATCTCGATATGTACGAAACTAACATCAAAGCGAATTCGATCGAAACAAGGGCCAGCAAGACCGACATACTTACGAGGGCAATCCGGTGCGTCTTCGGAGTGTTTCGCTTCGAGGCAAACTTTAAGCAAGTCCACTTGTTCGGATCCCGGTTTGAATGGAATTAACACCAGAGCGAAATCGAGCGAAACAAGCTCCAATGAGACCAGCGACACATAGGAGTGCAACCCGGTGCATTTTCGGAGTGTCTCGCTCCGGTGCAAACTTTCACAAAATCCGCCTGTTTGGATCTCGATATGTACGAAACTAATATCAAAGCGAATTCGATCGAAACAAGGGCCAGCAAGACCGACATACTTACGAGGGCAATCCGGTGCGTCTTCGAGTGTTTAAGCCGAGGCAAACTTTAACCAAGTCCACTTGTTCGGATCCCGGTTTGAATGGAATTAACACCAGAGCGAAATCGAGCGAAGCAAGCTCCAATGAGACCAGCGACACATAGGAGTGCAACCCGGGGCATTTTCGGAGTGTCTCGCTCCGGTGCAAACTTTCACAAAATCCCGCTGTTTGGATCTCGATATGTACTGAAACTAACATCAGCGAATTCGATCGAAACAAGGGCCAGCAAGACCGACATACTTACGAGGGCAATCGGTGCGTCTTGAGTGTTTCGCCGAGGCAAACTTTAAACAAGTCCACTTGTTGGATCCCGGTTTGAATGGAATTAACACAGAGCGAAATCGGCGAAACAAGCTCCAATGTGACCGGCGACACATAGGAGTGCAACCCGGGCATTTTCGGAGTGTCTCGCTCCGGTGCAAACTTTCACAAAATCCGCCTGTTTGGATCTCGATATGTACGAAACTAACATCAAAGCGAATTCGATCGAAACAAGGGCCAGCAAGACCGACATACTTACGAGGGCAATCCGGTGCGTCTTCGGAGTGTTTCACTTCGAGGCAAACTTTAAACAAGTAAACTTGTTAGGATCCCGTTTGAATGGAATAAACACCGAGCGTTAAATCGAGCGAAGCAAGCTCCAATGAGACCGGCGACACGTAGGAGTGCAACCGGGCATTTTTGAGTGTCTCGCGACCGGTGCAAACTTTCACGAAATCCGCTGTTTGGATCTCGATATGTACTGAAACTAACATCAAAGCGAATTCGATCGAAACAAGGGCCAGCAAGACCGACATACTTACGAGGGCAATCGGTGCATCTTGAGTGTTTCGCCGAGGCAAACTTTAAACAAGTCCACTTGTTCGATCCGGTTTGAATGGAATTAACACCAGAGCGAAATCGAGCGAAACAAGCTCCAATGTGACCGGCGACACATAGGAGTGCAACCCGGTGCATTTTCGGAGTGTCTCGCTCCGGTGCAAACTTTCACAAAATCCGCCTGTTTGGATCTCGATATGTGCTGAAACTAACATCAAAGCGAATTTTAACGAAACAAGGGCCACCAAGACCGACATACTTACGAGGGCAATCCGGTGCGTCTTGAGTGTTTGACTTGAGGCAAACTTTAAACAAGTAAACTTGTTGGATCCCGTTTGAATGGAATAAACACCGAGCGAAATCGGCGAAGCAAGCTCCAATGAGACCGGCGACACGTAGGAGTGCAATCCGGGGCATTTTCGGAGTGTCTCGCACCGGTGCAAACTTTCACGAAATCCGCCTGTCTGGACCTCGATATGTACGAAACTAACATCAAAGCGAATTCGATCGAAACAAGGGCCAGCAAGACCGACATACTTACGAGGGCAATCCGGTGCGTCTTCGGAGTGTTTCGCTTCGAGGCAAGCTTTAACCAAGTCCACTTGTTCGGATCCCGGTTTGAATGGAATAAACACCAGAGCGAAATCGAGCTTAGCAAGCTCCAATGAGACCGGCGACACATAGGAGTGCAACCCGGGGCATTTTCGGAGTGTCTCGCTCCGGTGCAAACTTTCACGAAATCCGCCTGTTTGGACCTCGATATGTACGAAACTAACATCAATGCGAATTCGATCGAAACAAGGGCCAGCAAGACCGACATACTTACGAGGGCAATCCGGTGCGTCTTCGGAGTGTTTCGCTTCGAGGCAAGCTTTAACCAAGTCCACTTGTTCGGATCCCGATTTGAATGGAATTAACACCAGAGCGAAATCGTGCGAAACAAGCTCCAATGAGACCAGCGACACATAGGAGTGCAACACGGTGCATTTTCGGAGTGTCTCGCTCCGGTGCAAACTTTCACAAAATCCGCCAGTTTGGATCTCGATATGTACGAAACTAACATCAAAGCGAATTCGATCGAAACATGGGCCAGCAAGACCGATATACTTACGAGGGCAATCCGGTGCATCTTCGGGGTGTTTCGCTTCGAGGCAAGCTTTAACCAAGTCCACTTGTTCGGATCCCGGTTTGAATGGAATAAACACCCGAGCGAAATCGAGCGAAGCAAGCTCCAATGAGACCAGCGACACAAAGGAGTGCAACCCGGGGCATTTTCGGAGTGTCTCGCTCCGGTGCAAACTTTCACAAAATCCGCCTGCTTGGACCTCGATATGTACTTAAACTAACATCAAAGCGAATTCGATCGAAACAAGGACCAGCAAGATCGACATACTTACGAGGGCAATCCGGTGCGTCTTCGGGGTGTTTCGCTTCGAGGCAACCATTAACCAAGTCCACTTGTTCGTATCCCGGTTTGAATCGAATTAACACCAGAGCGAAATCGAGCGAAGCAAGCTCCAATGTGACCGGCGACACATAGGAGTGCAACCCGGGGCATTTTCGGAGTGTCTCGCTCCGGTGCAAACTTTCACAAAATCCGCCTGTTTGGATCTCGATATGTACGAAACTAACATCAAAGCGAATTCGATCGAAACAAGGGCCAGCAAGACCGACATACTTACGAGGGCAATCCGGTGCGTCTTCGGAGTGTTTCACTTCGAGGCAAACTTTAAACAAGTAAACTTGTTAGGATCCCTGTTTGAATGGAATAAACACCCGAGCGAAATCGAGCGAAGCAAGCTCCAATGAGACCGGCGACACGTAGGAGTGCAACCCGGGGCATTTTCGGAGTGTCTCGCACCGGTGCAAACTTTCACGAAATCCGCCTGTTTGGATCTCGATATGTACGAAACTAACATCAAAGCGAATTCGATCGAAACAAGGGCCAGCAAGACCGACATACTTACGACGGCAATCCGGTGCATCTTCAGAGTGTTTCGCTTCGAGGCAAACTTGAAACAAGTCCAGTTGTTCAGATCCCGGTTTGAATGGAATTAACACCAGAGCGAAATCGAGCGAAACAAGCTCCAATGTGACCGACGACACATAGGAGTGCAACCCGGTGCATTTTCGGAGTGTCTCGCTCCGGTGCAAACTTTCACAAAATCCGCCTGTTTGGATCTCGATATGTACGAAACTAACATCAAAGCGAATTTTAACGAAACAAGGGCCACCAAGACCGACATACTTACGAGGGCAATCCGGTGCGTCTTCGGAGTGTTTGACTTCGAGGCAAACTTTAAACAAGTAAACTTGTTCGGATCCCAGTTTGAATGGAATAAACACCGAGCGAAATCGAGCGAAGCAAGCTCCAATGAGACCGGCGACACATAGGAGTGCAACCCGGGGCATTTTCGGAGTGTCTCGCACCGGTGCAAACTTTCACGAAATCCGCCTGTTTGGACCTCGATATGTACGAAACTAACATCAAAGCGAATTCGATCGAAACAAGGGCCAGCAAGACCGACATACTTACGAGGGCAATCCGGTGCGTCTTCGGAGTGTTTCGCTTCGAGGCAAGCTTTAACCAAGTCCACTTGTTCGGATCCCGATTTGAATGGAATTAACACCAGAGCGAAATCGAGCGAAGCAAGCTCCAATGAGACCAGCGACACATAGGAGTGCAACACGGGGCATTTTCGGAGTGTCTCGCTCCGGTGCAAACTTTCACAAAATCCGCCTGTTTGGATCTCGATATGTACGAAACTAACATCAAAGCGAATTCGATCGAAACAAGGGCCAGCAAGACCGACATACTTACGAGGGCAATCCGGTGCATCTTCGGAGTGTTTCGCTTCGAGGCAAGCTTTAACCAAGTCCACTTGTTCGGATCCCGGTTTGAATGGAATTAACACCAGAGCGAAATCGAGCGAAGCAAGCTCCAATGAGACCGGCGACACAAAGGAGTGCAACCCGGGGCATTTTTGGAGTGTCTCGCTCCGGTGCAAACTTTCACGAAATCCGCCTGCTTGGACCTCGATATGTACGAAACTAACATCAAAGCGAATTCGATCGAAACAAGGACCAGCAAGATCGACATACTTACGAGGGCAATCCGGTGCGTCTTCGGGGTGTTTCGCTTCGAGGCAAGCATTAACCAAGTCCACTTGTTCGTATCCCGGTTTGAATCGAATTAACACCAGAGCGAAATCGAGCGAAGCAAGCTCCAATGAGACCGGCGACACATAGGAGTGCAACCCGGGGCATTTTCGGAGTGTCTCGCTCCGGTGCAAACTTTCACAAAATCCGCCTGCTTGGACCTCGATATGTACGAAACTAACATCAAAGCGAATTCGATCGAAACAAGGGCCAGCAAGATCGACATACTTACGAGGGCAATCCGGTGCGTCTTCGGAGTGTTTCGCTTCGAGGCAAGCTTTAACCAAGTCCACTTGTTCGGATCCCTGTTTGAATGGAATAAACACCAGAGCGAAATCGAGCGAAGCAAGCTCCAATGAGACCAGCGACACATAGGAGTGCAACCCGGGGCATTTTCGGAGTGTCTCGCTCCGGTGCAAACTTTCACGAAATCCGCCTGTTTGGACCTCGACATGTACGAAACTAACATCAAAGCGAATTCGATCGAAACAAGGACCAGCAAGATCGACATACTTACGAGGTCAATCCGGTGCGTCTTCGGAGTGTTTCGCTTCGAGGCAAGCTTTAACCAAGTCGACTTGTTCGGATCCCGGTTTGAATGGAATTAACACTAGAGCGAAATCGAGCGAAACAAGCTCCAATGAGACCGGCGCCACAGAGGAGTGCAACCCGGTGCATGTGCGGAGTGTCTCGCTCCGGTGCAAACTTTCACAAAATCCGCCTGTTTGGATCTCGATATATACGAAACTAACATCAAAGCGAATTCGATCGAAACAAGGGCCAGCAAGACCGACATACTTACGAGGGCAATCCGGTGCGTCTTCGGAGTGTTTCGCTTTGAAGCAAACTTTCAAAAAGTCCACTTGTTCGGATCCCGGATTGAATGGAATTAACACCAGAGCGAAATCGAGCGAAGCAAGCTCCAATGAGACCGGCGACACATAGGAGTGCAACCCGGGGCATTTTCGGAGTGTCTCGCTCCGGTGCAAACTTTCACAAAATCCGCCTGCTTGGATCTCGATATGTACGAAACTAACATCAAAGCGAATTCGATCGAAACAAGTGCCAGCAAGACCGACATACTTACAAGGGCAATCCGGTGCGTCTTCGGAGTGTTTCGCTTCGAGGCAAACTTTGAACAAGTCCACTTGTTCGGATCCCGGTTTGAATGGAATTAACACCACAGCGAAATCGAACGAAACAAGCTCCAATGAGACCGGCGACACATAGGAGTGCAACCCGGTGCATTTTCGGAGTGTCTCGCTCCGGTGCAAAAGTTTCACAAAATCCGCCTGTTTGGATCTCGATATGTACGAAACTAACATCAAAGCGAATTTGAACAAAACAAGGGCCAGCAAGACCGACATACTTACGAGGGCAATCCGGTGCGTCTTCGGAGTGTTCCACTTCGAGGCAAACTTTAAACAAGTAAACTTCTTCGGATCCCGGTTTGAATGGAATTAACACCAGAGCGAAATCGAGCGAAACAAGCTCCAATGAGACCGGCGACACATAGGAGTGTAACCCGGGGTATTTTCGGAGTGTCTCGCTCCGGTGCAAACTCTCACGAAATCCGCCTGTTTGGACCTCGATATGTACGAAACTAACATCAAAGCGAATTCGATCGAAACAAGGGCCAGCAAGACCGACATACTTACGAGGGCAATCCGGTGCGTCTTCGGAGTGTTTCGCTTCGAGGCAAACTTTAAACAAGTCCACTTGTTCGGATCCCGGTTTGAATGGAATTAACACCAGAGCGAAATCGAGCGAAGCAAGCTCCTATGAGACCGGCGACACATAGGAGTGCAACCCGGGGCATTTTCGGAGTGTCTCGCTCTGGTGCAAACTTTCACAAAATCCGCCAGTTTGGATCTCGTTATGTACAAAACAAACATCAAAGCGAATTCGATCGAAACAAGGGCCAGCAAGACCGACATACTTACGAGGGCAATCCGGTGCGTCTTCGGATAGTTTCGCTTTGAGGCAAACTTTCAAAAAGTCCACATGTTCGGATCCCGGTTTGAATGGAATAAACACCAGAGCGAAATCGAGCGAAACAAGCTCCAATGAGACCGGCGACACATAGGAGTGCAACCCGGGGCATTTTCGGAGTGTCTCGCTCCGGTGCAAACTTTCACAAAATCCGCCTGTTTGGACCTCGATATGTACGAAACTAACATCAAAGCGAATTCGATCGAAACAAGGGCCAGCAAGACCGACATACTTACGAGGGCAATCCGGTGCGTCTTCGGAGTGTTTCGCTTCGAGGCAAGCTTTAACCAAGTCCACTTGTTCGGATCCCGGTTTGAATGGAATAAACACCAGAGCGAAATCGAGCGAAGCAAGCTCCAATGAGACCAGCGACACATAGGAGTGCAACCCAGGGCATTTTGAGTGTCTCGCTCGGTGCAAACTTCCACGAAAACTGTTTGGACCTCGATATGTACGAAACTAACATCAAAGCGAATTCGATCGAAACAAGGGCCAGCAAGATCGGCATACTTAGGAGGGCAATCCGGTGCGTCTTCAGAGTGTTTCGCTTCGAGGCAGGCTTTAATCAAGTCCACTTGTTGGATCCCGTTTGAATGGATTTAACACTAGATAAATCGGCGAAACAAGCTCCAATGAGACCGGCGCCACATAGGAGTGCAACCCGGTGCATTTTCGGAGTGTCTCGCTCCGGTGCAAACTTTCACAAAATCTGCCTGTTTGGATCTCGATATGTACGAAACTAACATCAAAGTGAATTTGAACGAAACAAGGGCCAGCAAGACCGACATACTTACGAGGGCAATCCGGTGCGTCTTCGGAGTGTTCCACTTCGAGGCAAACTTTAAACAAGTAAACTTCTTCGGATCCCAGTTTGAATGGAATTAACACCAGAGCGAAATCGAGCGAAACAAGCTCCAATGAGACCGGCGACACATAGGAGTGTAACACGGGGCATTTTCGGAGTGTCTCGCTCCAGTGCAAACTTTCACGAAATCCGCCTGTTTGGACCTCGATATGTACGAAACTAACATCAAAGCGAATTCGATCGAAACAAGGGCCAGCAAGACCGACAAACTTACGATGGCAATCCGGTGTGTCTTCGGAGTGTTTCGCTTCGAGGCAAACTTTAAAAAAGTCCACTTGTTCGGATCCTGGTTTTAATGGAATTTACACCAGAGCGAAATCGAGCGAAACAAGCTCCAATGAGACCTGCGACACATAGGAGTGCAACCGGTGCATGTTAGGAGTTTCGCTCGGTGCAAACTTTCACAAAATCCGCCTGTTTGGATCTCGATATGTCTGGCTAACATCAAAGCGAATTCGATCGAAACAAGGGCCAGCAAGACCGACATACTTACGAGGGCAATCCGGTGCATCTTCGGAGTGTTTCGCTTCGAGGCAAACTTTAAACAAGTCCACTTGTTCGGATCCCGGTTTGAATGGAATTTACACCAGAGCGAAATCGAGGGAAGCAAGCTCCAATGAGACCGGCGACACATAGGAGTGCAACCCGGGGCATTTTCGGAGTGTCTCGCTCCGGTGCAAACTTTCACAAAATCCGCCAGTTTGGATCTCGATATGTACAAAACTAACATCAAAGCGAATTCGATCGAAACAAGGGCCAGCAAGACCGACATACTTACGAGGGCAATCCGGTGCGTCTTCGGAGTGTTTCGCTTCGAGGCAAACATTCAAAAAGTCCACTTGTTCGGATCCCGGTTTGAATGGAATTAACACCAGAGCGAAATCGAGCGAAACAAGCTCCAATGAGACCGGCGACACATAGGAGTGCAACCCGGGGCATTTTCGGAGTGTCTCGCTCCGGTGCAAACTTTCACAAAATCCGTCTGTTTGGATCTCGATATGTACGAAACTAACATCAAAGCGAATTCGATCGAAACAAGGGCCAGCAAGACCGACATACTTATGAGGGCAATCCGGTGCGTCTTCGGAGTGTTTCGCTTCGAGGCAAACTTTAAAAAAGTCCACTTGTTCGGATCCCGGTTTTAATTGAATTTACACCAGAGCGAAATCGAGCGAAGCAAGCTCCAATGAGACCTGCGACACATAGGAGTGCAACCCGGTGCATGTTCGGAGTTTCTCGCTCCGGTGCAAACTTTCACAAAATCCGCCTGTTTGGATATCGATATGTACGAAACTAACAACAAAGCGAATTCGATCGAAACAAGGGCCAGCAAGACCGACATACTTACGAGGGCAATCCGGTGCGTCTTCGGAGTGTTTCGCTTCGAGGCAAACTTTAAAAAGTCCACTTGTTCGATCCGGTTTTAATTGAATTTACACCAGGCGAAATCGGCGAAGCAAGCTCCAATGAGACCTGCGACACATAGGAGTGCAACCCGGTGCATTTTCGGAGTGTCTCGCTCCGGTGCAAACTTTCACAAAATCCGCCTGTTTGGATCTCGATATGTATGAAACTAATATCAAAGCGAATTCGATCGAAACAAGGGCCAGCAAGACCGACATACTTACGAGGGCAATCCGGTGCGTCTTGAGTGTTTCACCGAGGCAAACTTTAAACAAGTCCACTTGTTGGATCCGGTTTGAATGGAATTAACACCGAGCGAAATCGGCGAAACAAGCTCCAATGAGACCGGCGACACATAGGAGTGCAACCCGGGGCATTTTCGGAGTGTCTCGCTCCGGTGCAAACTTTCACAAAATCCGCCTGTTTGGATCTCGATATGTACGAAACTAACATCAAAGCGAATTCGATCGAAACAAGGGCCAGCAAGACCGACATACTTACGAGGGCAATCCGGTGCGTCTTCGGAGTGTTTCGCTTCGAGGCAAGCTTTATCCAAGTCCACTTGTTCGGATCCCGGTTTGAATGGAATAAACACCAGAGCGAAATCGAGCGAAGCAAGCTCCAATGAGACCGGCGACACATAGGAGTGCAACCCGGGGCATTTTCGGAGTGTCTCGCTCGGTGCAAACTTTCACGAAATCCGCCTGTTTGGACCTCGATATGTACGAAACTAACATCAAAGCGAATTCGATCGAAACAAGGGCCAGCAAGACCGACATACTTACAAGGGCAATCCGGTGCGTGATACGGGCAGCCTAGCGTCATCATCATTTCCTTCCCCTACTGATCAAGATATTCCAAATCATTTTGAAGGAGCGCAATAACCCGCGCTCGTGCAAAGCAAATAAATCAACAGGTGAACTCGCTCCTAAATAAGAATAGCATTACACATGAGAATCAGTTGCTACCTAATGCCCATAATTTAATTGTTCTCAGGTATGAAAACACTGAAGAGTGGCCAAAGGAGCAGCACCAAGTCATCAACAGCCATCCACCAAGTCATCAACAGCCATCAATCAAGCAATGAATGCAATGAAGGCCATTTCGGTTTCCAGTGACCAGCTGGGAGTAAAATGCTCATAGAAACTGCATCTTAAATCCAATAAATGTGTTCAACCATAGCTTTGAAAGCTTACGAGGTCAGTTTTCCAACGGATCTAGCCCCATCCAATAATTCCACAAGAGCAGAGAGTTATCGTCGAATTAATATGGAAGCCAGAAACTGTCAACCTTTTATTTGGCTTAATTAGGGTGCTGTGCACTAATATTGGCTTAATGCCATGTAAAACGTCCAGATCAGTACTGGACACCTCTCCATCTCTCTCTCCATTCCTTCTATATAATAGGATCATTCTCAATGTGTGAGAGACTTTTGGATATTTTCAGATTGAAACAATTATGCCTTGTGCATGTTCTTGAGTGTTCTAGCCACCGGCTGAATCATCTCTGAGAATCGTGCATTTCCTTCCCGTTGTTCTTGCAAATTCTTTGCGATTGCAGCGAGGATTGTATTCCGCTTGACTTGGTTGAGTGGACAACGTGAGGTTGGGCGAACTCGGTGCTGCAGGTTGTTGCCGGTGCAACGGTTGGCTGCACAAGACTCGTCAGGTTTCACGAGTATCTTCGATTCTACGTCGTGAAGGTCGTGCGCACCCTCGTATCATTTGGTATCAGAGCCTCGGTTGTCACGGTAGAATCTTTATCTCTTAGTTGTAGTTTTATTTTTGTCCTATCTGAAAATTGCCTCACAAAAATATTGAACCTTAGTATACGATCTGTTGTTCTTGTGCGTCTTGCTAAGTTCTTATCCAAGAGATCGTGTTCTTGTTGCTGAAAAACCATATCCTTCGCGTAACTATTTCTTGATCTGTTCTGTTCAGCTGAATGTTTTAGTTTTATCTCCCACATGCGAACTCAAATTACAATGTTCTTATGCTTGTTGGAAAGATCATAAAATTTCCTAGAGGTTTGCTGTAGATCACTTCCACTAGTTCTGTTTAGAAATTGGCCAAATATTGGGTTGAATCTTACTGCTGTTATACTGCGAGAAATCTGAAATTTGTGTTGATAGCCTTTCTTTCCTTTGTGAATACTTTGAACCTATTAAGACTAGCTGATCTGTTCCATAGGGCTGCACTTTGTTGTCTTGTTCTTTCAGTTGCAAAAAAAAAATCAATCAAAAGAAAGTTGGGAATCATTGTTCAAGATCAGTAGTACAGCCAGCCACAATATCAAAAAAAAAGGAAAGGAGAAAACAAAATTGGCTGCTTGCTATGTGATAAAAAAAAGAGTTGCTGAAAATATTTACAATATTGTGATAATCATTTCTGTTTGTGCAATCTTGTGCCCTGTTTAAATCATTTCAATCAGCTAGCGTCTTTCCATAACCATTGCAATTGAGCTATTGTTTATCACTTATATGTTCTGCTAGCTCATTCCTTTGATTGCATTTGGTTCCATTATCCTTGTGTGTGAGTTGCTTTCTTCATCATTCAGACCTTGTGTTCAGCAACTAGGATTTGCGTTCTCATTTGGATAACTACTTAACGAGACTATATCGAGAATTCAGATTGTGTAGGACATATACACCTCTCATACCAAGCTCCACAAATAAAATCGTTGTAGGCTTTGATCTCAGCTGTGAGTTCGCTTAACCTCATTTTGTTTTTGCCTCACCACTCAAGTGTGAACTCCTCTAGCAATCAACAAAGGGTAAGTAAGAACTTCGGTGGTAAGGATAAGTGAGGTTGAGAGAATTTTCCACACATTATATTGTTTTGTTACTCTTGCTGTTTTGTGTAACTAACCATGTCAGGTCAAGGTGACAATGAGAATGATGGACGTGATCCGGATGCCCCAATAAATTGGACTGAATATTGTGCTTTGAGAGACACTCTACGGCGAGAGTTCAACATTGGCAACGAACAGCTACGAGAAGAATTAAATAACTCCATACAAGATCTTCAAATTGAAGTGAATCAACAACTAAACGTACTCCACACCAACATAGTTGCTGACATTGTACGGCAACTACGACCACAAGCTGAACAAGAACCTTTGCTATATGAGACTGATGAGGAAGCTGCTGCACGAAGGGCTCGTGCTGCTAATGTGAACCATCAACCTGCTAGGCCTGCAAGGGGTGATGATAATAATCATGGAAGGGGACGTGGTCGTGGCATGGGTCGTGGAGGAATCACATTTGAGGCCATTCATGCTAATTTGCCGCCGCGCAACGAAGCAAATCAACGTCATAACCACAACAACAACAATCGTCCCGAGGAAGAAAGGTTTGGTAAACTTAAGTTTTCTATGCCTAAATTTGCAGGTACAAACAATCCTGAAGATTACTTGACTTGGGAACTAAAAGTTGACAAAATCTTTCGGTTGCACAACTACACCGAAGAAAAGAAACTTGCAATGGCTTCGCTTGAATTTGAAGACTACGCGCTGATTTGGTGGGAGCAAATTCAGAATCAGAGAGAAGATCATGACGAGCCTCCTGTTGCATCATGGGCTGAAATGAAGGTTGAGATGAGAGCAAGGTTTGTACCTCGTCATTACAAACGTGATCTATTTGATAAACTGCAGGGATTGAAGCAAGGAAATCGCACGGTGGATGAGTACTACAAGGAGATGGAGATGGCCATGATTCGTGCCAATGTATATGAACATGAAGAGCAAACCATGGCACGTTTTCTTGCTGGTTTGAACTATCCTATCAAGCGCATCACAGAATTTCAGCCATATACTAATGTGGTGGAATTAGTGCATCAAGCAACCAAGGCTGAAAGGCAAGTGCAGCAAGATTCAAGGATATCAAAGAACTCTTCATTTGCTCCTCGTTCGGCTCAAAACAATTCTAATCCTACAGCAGGTAAATCCACCTCTCGGTTCAATTCTTTTCGAACTAACAATTCTAGTGCAAGTGTTTTTTCTAGTCCAAATGCAGCTCGAAGTGGAAAGGAGCAATCTAACCAAAATGCGAAGCAAGGTCCAGCAATTAGCTCTTCTTCTTCCATGGGCTCTACAGCAAAGAGTAGTGCTGTTCAATGTTTCAAGTGTTTGGGGCGAGGACATATCTCAAGGGAGTGCCCAAACAATCGCACAATGCTTATAACTGAGGGAGGTGAATATGAATCTGCAAGTGAAGGAGGGGATGATCCAATTGCTGATTTGGGTGATGAGGAAAATGATATGACTTATTGTGATTTTGAAATTGGTCAATCCCTCGTTGTAACAAATAAAGTTTTGAGTGTGCAACCACAGAAAGATAGTGAACAACGCTGCACTCTTTTTCACACCAAGGCAAAGGTAAATGGTCGTGTGTGCAAGGTAATAATTGATGGTGGGAGTTTTCATAATTTGGCCAGCAAAGAGATGTGTGAAAAACTTGGCTTGAAGCAGCTGCGACACCCACATCCATACCATGCACAGTGGTTGAATGATTGTGGAGAAGTGAAAATTCAACATACGGTGAAGGTACCTTTCAAGATTGGTGAGTATTGTGATACCGTTGAATGTGATGTTGTACCTATGACGGTATGCCATTTGCTGCTTGGCCGACCATGGCAATTTGATCGTGCAAGTCATCATGATGGTCGAACTAATCAACACTCATTCAAGTGGAAGAATAAAGAATTTGTCCTTCGTCCAATGTCTCCCGCTCAAATTTATGCTGATTTGCAAAAGAATGAGGTAAATGCTGAAAGTGTTAAGGAGCGAGAGAAAAACAAAAGTGAGAAGTCCAAATCTGTGAGTGAGTGCAACAAATCAAATGGGAGTGAGAAAAGAAAGGATGAGAAACAGAAGTTAGTGATGTTAGCCACTAAATCGGAATTGAGAGAAGTGCATGAGAACCCACATTGTGTGCATTTTGTACTATTGTACAAAGATGTGTTGTTTACTACTAATGACATATCTTCTCTTCCTAGTGCTGTGACAAATGTTTTGCGGGGAGTTTGATGATGTTTTTCGGAGGAGATACCTGCTGGTCTTCCACCACTTCGTGGCATTGAACACCAAATCGACTTAATACCAGGAGCTTCCCTTCCAAATCGGCCACCATATCGTACCAATCCAGAAGAAACAAAGGAAATTGAGAGACAGGTGCAAGCACTTCTTGACAAAGGGTATGTACGTGAAAGCCTTAGCCCTTGTGCTGTCCCTGTTATCTTAGTTCCTAAGAAAGATGGTACATGGCGCATGTGTGTAGATTGTAGAGCAATTAACAACATCACTATTAGATATCGTCATCCTATTCCTAGGCTGGATGATATGCTTGATGAATTGAGTGGTGCTGTTATTTTCTCTAAAATTGATTTGCGTAGTGGGTATCATCAAATCAGAATGAAAGAGGGAGATGAGTGGAAAACTGCTTTCAAAACAAAATTTGGTTTGTATGAGTGGTTAGTCATGCCTTTTGGTTTAACTAATGCACCTAGTACATTCATGAGACTAATGAATCATGTTTTGAGGGCTTTCATTGGAAAATTTGTTGTGGTTTATTTTGATGACATTCTCATATACAGTTGTACCATGGAAGAGCATGTTGAGCATATCAAACAAGTGCTGCAAGTACTTAGAATTGAAAAATTGTATGCTAACATGGAGAAGTGCACATTTTGCACAAACAAGGTTGTCTTTTTGGGCTTTGTTGTTTCTGCACAGGGAGTAGAAGTGGATGAATCAAAAGTTGAGGCAATCAAGAATTGGCCTCGCTTTGTCAATTTAAGCCAAGTGAGAAGCTTTCATGGTCTTGCTAGCTTCTATCGACGGTTCGTGAAGAATTTTAGCACCATTGCTGCTTCATTGAACCAACTCACGAAGAAAGGTGTTGACTTTGTTTGGGGTAAGTCACAAGAAAATGCATTCCAAGAACTGAAGAAATGTTTAACTGAAGCACCTTTGCTTATTTTGCCTGATTTTAAAAAAATGTTTGAAATTGAATGCGATGCTAGTGGTTTGGGCATTGGCGGTGTTTTGATGCAAGAAGGAAAACCAGTAGCATATTTTAGTGAGAAACTTGGTGGTGCTCAATTGAACTATCCTGTTTATGACAAAGAGTTGTATGCTTTGGTTCGTGTTTTGGAAACTTGGCAGCATTATCTTTTGCCCAAAGAATTTATCATTCATTCTGATCATGAAGCTTTGAAATACTTGAGAGGGCAAGCTAAACTGAACCGCAGGCATGCCAAATGGATGGAGTTTATTGAATCTTTTCCATACATTGTGAAGTACAAGAAAGGTAAAGAAAATGTCGTTGCTGATGCCTTGTCTCGTAGGATTGTTCTTTTATCTCAACTTGATATTAACGTTCCAGGTTTGGAAAGTTTGAAAGATTTGTATGTTGTAGATAAAGAATTTGCTGAACCATACTCTAAATGTAAAGATGGGAAAGGCTGGGAAAAATTTCATGTTCATGATGGGTTCTTGTTCCATGCTAACAAGCTATGTGTTCCAGATTCGTCCGTACGTTTGTTGTTGTTGCAGGAATCACATGGTGGTGGTTTAATGGGACATTTTGGGAGAGAAAAGACTTTGGCCATGCTGTCCAATAATTTTTATTGGCCAAAGATGCGACGAGATGTTGAACGATTTGTGCAGCGATGTGCCACATGCCATAAAGCTAAGTCCAAACTTAATCCATATGGCTTGTATACTCCACTTCCTGTTCCTAGTGCACCTTGGGAGGATATTAGCATGGACTTTATTGTGGGATTGCCTAGGACAAAGAGGGGGAGAGATTCCATATTTGTAACTGTCGATAGGTTTTCCAAAATGGCACACTTTATTCCTTGTCACAAGACCGACGATGCTTCACATATTGCTGATTTGTTTTTCAGGGAAATTGTGAGATTGCATGGGATGCCTAGAACCATTGTTTCAGATCGTGATGTGAAGTTTATGAGTTACTTTTGGAAGACATTGTGGGCCAAGCTTGGGACAAAATTGTTGTTTTCAACAACATGTCACCCACAAACTGATGGTCAAACAGAGGTGGTAAACCGTACACTCTCCATGTTGCTACGAACAATGATCAAGAAGAATTTGAAGGAATGGGAGGACTGCCTTCCACATGTTGAATTTGCATACAATAGAGCTGTTCACTCAACAACACAATTGTGCCCGTTTGAAGTGGTGTATGGTTTTAAGCCAATCACACCACTTGATTTGTTGCCACTTCCTTTTCAAGAGAGAGCAAACATGGAGGCTACCAAGCGCGCTGAGTTTGTGAAAGCTATGCATCTGAAGACCAAGGAAGCTATAGAGAAGAAGGCACGGTATTTCGCTCACAAGGCAAACAAAGGAAGAAAGAAGATGCTTTTCAAACCGGGTGATCTGGTCTGGGTACATCTACGCAAAGAGCGTTTTCCGGAGAAGCGCAAGTCCAAGCTTATGCCACGTGCTGATGGTCCATTCAAGGTGTTAGAGAAGATAAACGACAATGCATACAAGATTGAGCTTCCTGGAGATGACTACAATGTGAGTACTACTTTCAATGTTGCCGATTTGTCACCGTTCTTTGGACCAGAAGAAACAGAGTCGAGGACGACTCCTTTTCAAGAAGGGGAGGATGATACGGGCAGCCTAGCGTCATCATCATTTCCTTCCCCTACTGATCAAGATATTCCAAATCATTTTGAAGGAGCAATAACCCGCGCTCGTGCAAAGCAAATAAATCAACAGGTGAACTCGCTCCTAAATAAGAATAGCATTACACATGAGAATCAGTTGCTACCTAATGCCCATAATTTAATTGTTCTCAGGTATGAAAACACTGAAGAGTGGCCAAAGGAGCAGCACCAAGTCATCAACAGCCATCCACCAAGTCATCAACAGCCATCAATCAAGCAATGAATGCAATGAAGGCCATTTCGGTTTCCAGTGACCAGCTGGGAGTAAAATGCTCATAGAAACTGCATCTTAAATCCAATAAATGTGTTCAACCACAGCTTTGAAAGCTTACGAGGTCAGTTTTCCAACGGATCTGGCCCCATCCAATAATTCCACAAGAGCAGAGAGTTATCGTCGAATTAATATGGAAGCCAGAAACTGTCAACCTTTTATTTGGCTTAATTAGGGTGCTGTGCACTAATATTGGCTTAATGCCATGTAAAACGTCCAGATCAGTACTGGACACCTCTCCATCTCTCTCTCCATTCCTTCTATATAATAGGATCATTCTCAATGTGTGAGAGACTTTTGGATATTTTCAGATTGAAACAATTATGCCTTGTGCATGTTCTTGAGTGTTCTAGCCACCGGCTGAATCATCTCTGAGAATCGTGCATTTCCTTCCGTTGTTCTTGCAAATTCTTTGCGATTGCAGCGAGGATTGTATTCCGCTTGACTTGGTTGAGTGGACAACGTGAGGTTAGGCGAACTTCGGTGCTGCAGGTTGTTGCGGTGCAGCGGTTGGCTGCACTAAGACTCGTCGAGTTTCACGAGTATCTTGATTCTCGTCGTGAAGGTCGTGCGCACCCTCGTAAGGTCGTCTTGAGTGTTTCGCCGAGGCAAGCTTTAACCAAGTCCACTTGTTCGGATCCCGATTTGAATGGAATTAACACCAGAGCGAAATCGAGCGAAGCAAGCTCCAATGAGACCAGCGACACATAGGAGTGCAACCCGGGGCATTTTCGGAGTGTCTCGCTCGGTGCAAACTTTCACGAAATCCGCCTATTTGGACCTCGATATGTACGAAACTAACATCAAAGCGAATTCGATCGAAACAAGGGCCAGCAAGACCGACATACTTACGAGGGCAATCCGGTGCGTCTTCGGAGGGTTTCGCTTCGAGGCAAGCTTTAACCAAGTCCACTTGTTCGGATCCCGGTTTGAATGGAATTAACACCAGAGCGAAATCGAGCGAAGCAAGCTCCAATGAGACCAGCGACACATAGGAGTGCAACCCGGGGCATTTTCGGAGTGTCTCGCTTCGGTGCAAACTTTCACAAAATCCGCCAGTTTGGATCTCGATATGTACGAAACTAACATCAAAGCGAATTCGATCGAAACAAGGGCCAGCAAGACCGACATACTTACGAGGGCAATCCGGTGCGTCTTCGGGGTGTTTCGCTTCGAGGCAAGCTTTAACCAAGTCCACTTGTTCGGATCCCGGTTTGAATCGAATTAACACCAGAGCGAAATCGAGCGAAGCAAGCTCCAATGAGACCGGCGACACATAGGAGTGCAACCCGGGGCATTTTCGGAGTGTCTCGCTCCGGTGCAAACTTTCACAAAATCCGCCTGCTTGGATCTCGATATGTACGAAACTAACATCAAAGCGAATTCGATCGAAACAAGTGCCAGCAAGACCGACATACTTACGAGGGCAATCCGGTGCGTCTTCGGAGTGTTTCGCTTCGAGGCAAACTTTGAACAAGTCCACTTGTTCGGATCCCGGTTTGAATGGAATTAACACCCGAGCGAAATCGAGGGAAACAAGCTCCAATGAGACCGGCGCCACAGAGGAGTGCAACCCGGTGCATGTGCGGAGTGTCTCGCTCCGGTGCAAACTTTCACAAAATCCGCCTGTTTTAATCTCGATATATACGAAACTAACATCAAAGAGAATTCGATCGAAACAAGGGCCAGCAAGACCGACATACTTACGAGGGCAATCCGGTGCGTCTTCGGAGTGTTTCGCTTTGAGGCAAACTTTCAAAAAGTCCACTTGTTCGGATCCCGGATTGAATGGAATTAACACCAGAGCGAAATCAAGCGAAGCAAGCTCCAATGAGACCAGCGACACATAGGAGTGCAACCCGGGGCATTTTCGGAGTGTCTCGCTCCGATGAAAACTTTCACAAAATCCGCCAGTTTGGATCTCGATATGTACGAAACTAACATCAAAGCGAATTCGATCGAAACAAGGGCCAGCAAGACCGACATACTTACGAGGGCAATCCGGTGCGTCTTCGGGGTGTTTCACTTCGAGGCAAGCTTTAACCAAGTCCACTTGTTCGGATCCCGGTTTGAATCGAATTAACACCAGAGCGAAATCGAGCGAAGCAAGCTCCAATGAGACCGGCGACACATAGGAGTGCAACCCGGGGCATTTTCGGAGTGTCTCGCTCCGGTGCAAACTTTCACAAAATCCGTCTGTTTGGATCTCGATATGTACGAAACTAACATCAAAGCGAATTCGATCGAAACAAGGGCCAGCAAGACCGACATACTTACGAGGGCAATCCGGTGCGTCTTCGGAGTGTTTCGCTTCGAGGCAAACTTTAAAAAAGTCCACTTGTTCGGATCCCGGTTTTAATGGAATTTACACCAGAGCGAAATCGAGCGAAGCAAGTTCCAATGAGACCTGCGACACGTAGGAGTGCAACCCGGTGCATGTTCGGAGTTTCTCGCTCCGGTGCAAACTTTCACAAAATCCGCCTGTTTGGATCTCGATATGTACGAAACTAACATCAAAGCGAATTCGATCGAAACAAGGGCCACCAAGACCGACATACTTACGAGGGCAATCCGGTGCATCTTCGGAGTGTTTCGCTTCGAGGCAAACTTGAAACAAGTCCACTTGTTCGGATCCCGGTTTGAATGGAATTAACACCAGAGCGAAATCGAGCGAAACAAGCTCCAATGAGACCGGCGACACATAGGAGTGCAACCCGGTGCATTTTCGGAGTGTCTCGCTCCGGTGCAAACTTTCACAAAATCCGCTTGTTTGGATCTCGATATGTACGAAACTAACATCAAAGCGAATTTTAACGAAACAAGGGCCACCAAGACCGACATACTTGCAAGGGCAATCCGGTGCGTCTTGAGTGTTTCACTTGAGGCAAACTTTAAACAAGTAAACTTGTTGGATCGGTTTGAATGGAATAAACACCGGCGAAATCGGCGAAGCAAGCTCAATGAGACCGCGACACGTAGGAGTGCAACCGGGGCATTTTGAGTGTCTCACACGGTGCAAACTTTCACAAATCGCTGTTTGGACCTCGATATGTACGAAACTAACATCAAAGCGAATTCGATCGAAACAAGGGCCAGCAAGACCGACATACTTACGCGGGCAATCCGGTGCGTCTTCGGAGTGTTTCGCTTCGAGGCAAGTTTTAACCAAGTCCTCTTGTTCGGATCTCGGTTTGAATGGAATAAACACCAGAGCGAAATCGAGCGAAGCAAGCTCCAATGAGACCAGCGACACATAGGAGTGCAACCCGGGGCATTTTCGGAGTGTCTCGCTCCGGTGCAAATTTTCACGAAATCCGCCTGTTTGGACCTCGATATGTACGAAACTAACATCAATGCGAATTCGATCGAAACAAGGGCCAGCAAGACCGACATACATACGAGGGCAATCCGGTGCGACTTCGGAGTGTTTCGCTTCGAGGCAAGCTTTAACCAAGTCCACTTGTTCGGATCCCGGTTTGAATGGATTTAACACCAGAGCGAAATCGAGCGAAGCAAGCTCCAATGAGACCAGCGACACATAGGAGTGCAACCCGGGGCATTTTCGGAGTGTCTCGCTCTGGTGCAAACTTTCACAAAATCCGCCAGTTTGGATCTCGATATGTACTAAACTAACATCAAAGCGAATTCGATCGAAACAAGGGCCAGCAAGACCAACATACTTACGAGGGCAATCCGGTGCGTCTTCGGGGTGTTTCGCTTCGAGGCAAGCTTTAACCAAGTCCACTTGTTCGGATCCCGGTTTGAATCGAATTAACACCAGAGCGAAATCGAGCGAAGCAAGCTCCAATGAGACCAGCGACACATAGGAGTGCAACCCGGGGCATTTTCGGAGTGTCTCGCTCCGGTGCAAACTTTCACAAAATCCGCCTGCTTGGACCTCGATATGTACGAAACTAACATCAAAACGAATTCGATCGAAACAAGGGCCAGCAAGATCGACATACTTACGAGGGCAATCCGGTGCGTCTTCGGAGTGTTTCGCTTCGAGGCAAGCTTTAACCAAGTCCACTTGTTCAGATCCCAGTTTGAATGGAATAAACACCAGAGCGAAATCGAGCGAAGCAAGCTCCAATGAGACCGGCGACACATAGGAGTGCAACCCGGGGCATTTTCGGAGTGTCTCGCTCCGGTGCAAACTTTCACGAAATCCGCCTGTTTGGACCTCGATATGTACGAAACTAACAACAAAGCGAATTCGATCGAAACAAGGGCCAGCAAGACCGACATACTTACGAGGGCAATCGGTGCGTCTTCAGGGTGTTTCGCTTCGAGGCAAGCTTTAACCAAGTCCACTTGTTCGGGTCCCGGTTTGAATCGAATTAACACCAGAGCGAAATCGAGCGAAGCAAGCTCCAATGAGACCGGCGACACATAGGAGTGCAACCCGGGTCATTTTCGGAGTGTCTCGCTCTGGTGCAAACTTTCACAAAATCC